>JAQJIZ010000097.1:0-49538 GCA_029873605.1 Rhodosporidiobolus sp. SP3-3/4
TCCTCCACGCGCCCGACGGCCTCACTGCCGGCGAAGAGACCGAGCTCCGCGCGTCGCTGCACCTCCCGCCGCCCGAGGTCTCGGCCAGCATCGACCTGCCTGGCGGGTTCGGTGGCGCTAAGACCGGCGCCCCGAGGGAGGACGAGGAGGTCGAGCAGGTTGAGGCGGGCATCCTCGCTGGCGTCGTCGAGCGGATCCTGGCGCGGTTGAGCGTGCGGGTCAAGGACGTGTCCGTCCGGCTCGTCTGGGCCCGCGAGGAGGAAGAGTACGAGTTGAGGCTGGAGGTTGACGAGGTGGAGTACAAGGGCACGGTCGAGGCGGAGGAGGGAGAAGGAGGGCCGAAGAGGAGCGTCAGCATCAGGCTGCCGCGGGTCTACCTCAAGCTGCCCAGTCGCCCTTCCACGTCCCCTTCTCCTCCTTCCGCAACCACGACCATTCCGATTCTTTCCTCCACGCCCGTCGCGCCTACGCCCTCTCGCTCATCTACCTCTCCCCGTTCCTACTCCTCGACTCCTCCTCCTCCGACAGCGAAGAAGGCGACTTGGACGACTTCCTCGCCATGTCCATGTCGATCGCCGACCTGCGCACCTCGACCGCGACCGTCCCGCCGTCGCAGCGGTACTCGCAGACGCTCGGCGCCTCGGTCGCGTCGACGAGCTCGGCGGCGAGTGAGGCGGGAGAGGGAGGAGCGGGAGCGTCGACGATGTGGAAGAGCGCGAGGTCGTTCGCGCCGGTCGAGGAGGAGCGCGAGGAGGAGCGCGAGGCGGAGGAGCGAACGGAGGACCCGTTCACGAACCCGGACGAGGACGGAGATGGCGAGGGTGAGGACGAGGCGTTCCGCACTCCGGAGGGGTCGCCGAAGCAGCAGCAGGCGCCACTCGCCGAAGGGGCAGCTCGGCCCGACAAGGGCCGCCTCGTCCTCTCCTTCGGCTCCTCAGCCCCGCTCGTCTTCCTCCTGTCTCAGCCCATCTCGCCTTCTCCTGCCTCTCCCGCCCGGGCCACCTTGCCGCGCCCGCTCCTCTCCGTCCACCTCGCCGAGCCATGGGTCGTCGCGGTCACCGCCAAACAGCTCGGCGCGCTTTTCGGCCTCGCTGGGCGCCTCGCCTCCACCTTGACTTCTCCTCAGCCCGACTTCCCTCCTGCCCCAGCAAGTTCGGCGGCGGGCGGAACGCTGCTTGACATCCGTCTCGCCAGCCTAGAGCTGCTTCTCGCCTACCCTTCCGCCACCTCAGAGCCGTTCGACCCCTTCAACGCCGCCTTCTGGGACACCCGCTGCTCCTCCGCTTCACCCGTCGTCGAAGCGCCGCATTTCCGCCTTCACCTTGGCGAGGTTGGCCTCTCCTCCTCGGCGGGCGGCGGTGCCATGCTCAGCATCGACTCGTTAAGCGTCACCGAGACCGTCCCTTCTTCCACCGCCGGCGCCGAGTCGACCTGGCGCACCCTCCCTCTCCTCGTCGACGACCCGGACCTCGCCGACACGAAGCTCCCTGCTGACTCTGAGACCACAAAACCGCTCGGGCACGATGTCGGCACGCGCGACTGGGTGGAGACCGGCCGGGCGAGCCTGCGTTGGACCAGCGAGGGTCGTTTCAACGGCTCGTTCAGCAACGAGCGGAAGGAGCATCCCGCTGCCCGTCTCAGCCTCGATGGCTCCGGCAGCATCGATGTCTCCCTCGCGCCGCTGCACCTCTACCTTGACCTCGCCGTCCTCCAGCGGGTCGAGCAGGTCATCGAGGCGCTCGACCTCCCGCCGTCAAGCTCGGGTCCGAAGAAGAGCCGGACGAGCAGAGGCGACGGGACGCCGACGCCGCGCTCACCCGTCAGCGCATTCTTCGCGCACGAGTCGACCTCGCCGCGCGACATCCTCGAGGACCTCGCTGCCGCGCCGCAGCCTCGACAGAGCAGGACCGGGAGGGACACGACGAGCCAGCTGCGCGTGAGCTGTCCGCTCTTCCGGCTCTCCCTGCGCTGCCCAGCGCCCAGCGGCAAGGATGGTCTGCGGAGCGGGGTGCTCCTGGTCGACCTTGAAGGCCTCTCCGCCTCATCCGCCTCGGGCCGCAACACCGCCTTGACCGAAGCGCTCGTCCTCCGCTTCGCCTCTTCCTCTCCTCACCCTGTCGACCCGCTCTGCGCCCGCTCTCTCGCTCGCGTCGCCCCGCTCGTCCCCCTCTCTTCCGACACCTCCGCCGCCCTCCCTTCCTTCTCGCTCGCCCTTCCAACCTCTCCTTCCACCTCTCCCAAGGTTGACCTCCGCCTGCCGCTCGTCCATGTCCGGCTCGACAAGCAGGTCTGGGACGGCGTGCAGCTCTTTGCGGACGATGCTGGGCAGTTCTTCGCCGCGGCCTCATCGTCTTCCTCGCCTGATTCTCCCGCTGCGAAGCCGGCCGGCAGTGAAGCGAGCAGGAGATGGGGCGAGGACACGGTCGCGGGGAGCACGGCGACGCTCAGGGCTGATCGCGAAGAGAGAGGGACGCGGTCCTTGAACCTCAGGGTCGAGGTCACGGATGGTACGTCCTCTCGTCTCCGTCTCCCTATCGAATCCAGCGCCTCACCTCCCTTCTCTCCACTTGCAGTTATAGTCGACCTGCTCCTCGACCGCCTCTCTTCCCCATCCGCACCCGAACTCGCTCTGCCGCGCCACCTTCGCCTGCTCGCCAGCGACTTGGGCGTCTCGGCGCAGACGTTCAAGGGTGGACGCGACAGCCTCCGCGCCAAGCTCTCCTTGATGGATGTTCGGCTTGAGGAGATCTCGTCAGGCGAGAAAACCGAGGCGGTCAAGGCGATTGTGGCGAGAACTTTGCCGAGGAACCTGGTCCGTCCCACAAGTCTTCTCCTTTGCTCGCCGTTGCTGACCTCTTTCGACTGACAGGCCGCTCCTACTCCTCCCTCTCCCGTCATCTCTCTCAACTTTGCCTCTTCCGCCGACCCCGCCGCAGGGACGAAATCGTCCTTCGTACAGCTGGGTGTCAACAACCTCACCTGCTTCGTCACGAACGAGCTTGAGTGGCTGGAAGAGCTGGCGAGGTTTGCCAAGGCGCCAGAAGGGGTGCGTTGCTGTCTTCTGTTCTTCTGGCTGTTCTCGTCCGCGAGCAAGATCGAACTTGACACCTCACTCTCCCCAGGCCTTCGAGAACGTCGTCCCGACCGACCACACGTCGATCTCGATCTCGCTCTCGTCGATCTCCCTCCTTGCCTCGGCTCCCACCCTCTCCTCCCAAGCCGCCCTCTCCGTCTCCTCCCTTTCCCTCGACACCGACCTCACGCCACGCGTCCGCTCCACGGCGCTCGGTGTTTCACTCGAAGGCTTACGCTTGTGGGCGATCGACAGCGAGGCGGACCTTGTGCTGGAAGGAGGGATGGGAGGGTCAGCGATAAATGAGCAGGAATGGTGGAAGGCGAAGGGGTTCGTCCAGCTCGCAGATGTCGAGAAGGCGGGTGTGGTGGTCAAGCTGGCGACGTGTGCGGGAACACCGGCGGTCGAGGTGCATTGCTTTCTTTCCCTGCCCACCCTCTTCCCTCTCGACGGAAATGTGGCTCATCTTTCCCGACCATCATCGGTTCCGCAGGTCGCCGTCTCGGACGCCACACTCGACGTTTCTCTCTGCGCCGACTCGATCGCAGGCTTGAGTCGCTTCGCCGACGACTTCATGGCGTCGCCAGCGCTTCAGACGAAGGAGCCGTACGTTTCCTCCTCTTTGCTCGCCCCGCCATGCAGCACTAACCGCTCTTCTTGCAGCAGCTCCAAGCCCGGCCCCAAGCCTACGTCAAGTCGCCGTCTGCCCGCTCGAAAGACCTCGAAGGACTTGCTCGGTGCGCATTCTCCTTGCCTCTCTCTTCCTCTCCACGGCTGGCTCACCCGTACTCCTCAGCGAGCGTCGACCCTGCTGCCTTCGAGCGGTCTCCCGCCCTCAACGACCTGCCCGAGATCCTCGACGACGACGTGCCGGCCAACGCCGACTACCTCGCCGACGCGCTCAACCAGACCTCCTTCAAGCCGAAGAAAGCTCGACGCGCCTCGTCCTCCTCGTTCGGGTCTGGGTCCAGCGGCGTCCCGAGTCAGCCGCAGGGCGAGCTCATCTCGGATGTGGACGGCGAGACGATCCGCATGCTCAGTTCAAAGGGGATCCAGATCGTGGACGACTGGTTCTCCGTGCCCAGGACGAACGGCAGGGACGCAGAGTAAGTCCTCTCTGCTCCTTTCGATGTGCCCTGCTGACCGTCTCACCCTTCTGCAGCACCGGCACGGCCAAGTTCCGCTTCACCCTCTCGAATACCGACGTCTCGATCCACCTCCATGAGGGCTACGACTGGTACACGACCCGCAAGGCGATCGAGGAGGAGGCGAAGGCTATCCGTCGCCGACTCGAGAAGATCCGGCAGCTCCTCGCGAGCGGGCAGAAGCCGGATGCGACCGCCAGCAACGCTCCTCCTTCCGTCACCGTCTTTGGCTCCGTCCAGCTTGGCCTTCGGCCCGGTGCAAGCGAGCTGCCGCCGAAGGAGCTGCTCGCCGCGATCAACGACGAGCTCGACGACTCGCCCAACTCGGACGCCGTTTCGACCACATCCAGCTGGCAGACCTTCCCCAGCGGCGGCGACGCCGCTCCTTCCAGTTCCACGCGTCGGCCCGCCCAAGCAGTCATCGGCAAGGCGCGCAAAAAGCTCACTCGCTCGCGCACCTATGCCATCGAGGTCAACCTGCGCGGCCTCTCCGCCTCGCTCGAGGTCTTCCCGCCTTCTTCTCCCGCCAACCTCGCCGCCAGCCTTCTCTACACCTCCCTCCTCCTCCCCAACGCACGCTCTCAGCTCTCGTCCAAGCTGCGCGTCGACGTCGTCAGCCTCGACATCATCGATAACATCAAGACGTCGACCTGGCGCAAGTTCCTCACCGAGCTGCGGCCGAGCGATGGAGGCGTCGTGAGGGCGACGGGAGCGCCGATGGCCAAGCTCGAGCTGAGTACGGTCAAACCGGTCGGAGGGGTCAAGGAGGCGAGGGAGGAGCTGTTGCTCAAGGTGCGCTCGATGTCCCTCTTCCCCTTCTCAGTTCTCGCCTGACTGGACTCGTCTGGCAGGTCAAGGTCTCGCCGCTTCGACTCTACATCGACCAAGACGCGCTCGACTTCTTCAAGGCCTTCGGTGCTTTCCAGCTCCCCGACCCGGCTCCTTCACCTGCACCCTCCGCTTCTCTCGCCAAGCAGGAGCCCTTCTTCCGTGCGTTTCGCCTTTCGGCCACCTTTGCCAACCTCTGCTGAGCGGTATGTTTGGACTTGCAGAGCGCGTCGAGGTCTTCCCCGTCAAGATCAAGCTCGACTACAAGCCGAAGCGGGTCGACTACAACGCGCTCAGGTCGGGCAAGACCGCCGAGCTCATGAACTTCTTCCACTTTGACGGCTCCGAGATGACCTTGCGCCACCTCGTCGTCACCGGCGTGAGTCGCCGTCTTCACCTTCCTCCCTCTGCTCCAGCTCACCCTGTCTCGTCCCGCAGGTCTCCGGCACCTCGACCCTCTCGACGCTCGTGCAGGACATTTGGACGCCGGACGTCAAGGCGCACCAGCTCGCCGACGTGATCAGCGGCATCGCCCCCGTCCGCTCGGTCGTCAACGTCGGGTCCGGCGTCGCCAACCTCGTGCTCCTCCCGATCGAGCAGTACCGCAAGGACGGCCGCGTCGTCCGCGGGCTGCAGAAGGGCGCGCAGGCGTTCGCAAAGCAGACGACGCTCGAGGCGATCAACGTCGGGGCCAAGCTCGCGACCGGCACCCAGGTCATCCTCGAGCAGGCCGAGCACGTCCTCGGCGCCAAGTTCACCGCGCCCGTCACCGGCGAGACCCTGTCGGTCTCGCCCACCTCCGCTACCATCGGCGCCATCGACCTCGAGCCGACCTCGGACGACGAGCAGCGTCGCGACGTGCGCAGCCGGTACGCCGAGCAGCCGGACAATCTCAAGCAAGGCGTCGAGAGCGCGTACAAGAGCCTCGGTGAGAACGTCAAGGACGCGGCGCAGACGATTCTTGCCGTGCCGATGGAGGTGTACGAGCGGAGCGGGAACGAGGTGCGCTGATTTCCTTTCCTGTTCTTCCCCTCCGCTTCCTGCTTCCTCTACTCCTCGCCTTCCGCCGACCGTCTCATTCTTCCTTCTGACGCTCCTCCTTCGCCGCGTGCAGGGCCCCGTCCGCGCCGTCGTCCGCGCCGTCCCCATCGCCGTCCTCAAGCCCATGATCGGCGCCTCGGGCGCCGTCTCGAAGGCGCTCCTCGGACTGCGCAACACGCTCGACCCCGATGCGCAGCAGGGCGAGATGGAGGACAAGTACAAGCAGCCGCCGGCGAGGAGGGCGGGTTGAGGCGGCGGTTGTGGCGGTGTCTTCTTCTTCTCGTGTTCCTCTTCTCGCGCCCATGCAACCCATTCCGCGTAGTCTCCTTACCTCGTACCCCTTCCCCTGCTTGTCGTACCACTCTCCATCTCCACCTAGCTTTGCTGTCCAAGTCGCTTCTTCCTTCGACCGCCGTCACAAGAGTCGAAAGCTAAGAGATTGACCGGCTGCTTCATAGCAGCTTCACGCTTCTGGACCTCAATACACTTCTCTACCCGTTCCCCATCGCCGCCCCGCTCGCAACCGTCCCGTCGGCCATCCAGCTCTTTGTCGCGCTGTTGACCGAGTCGTCGCCGCTGATCCAGAGGCGGAAGTCTTGCTCCTTATCGTACTGTGAAGGTTGGAGAAGAGGGTGATGAGTCCCGTGCTGCACGGCGGGTGAAGCGGGACGAGGTGGGCTTGAAGAGGAAAGCGCACGTTGAACCAGCTGACTGTGGCCGAGCGCAGATCGATGGTTGGTCAGTTGCGCTCGCGATGGAGAGGGTATGAAGAGAAGAGGGCGAAATCAGAGCGGAAAAGGTAGGAAAGAAACGCACTTCCGACGTAATGTGGCATGGCTTCCGCCGTGGACGAGTGAGTCGTCTGGTTGAGCCACCCGAGTCGCTCGTCGATAGTCGCTTCCCATCCAGTACTAGCAGCGAGTACGAGATCAGCTCTGGGAGGCGGAGCCAAAGGGGTTGAGGACAGGCCGCACCCAGTCTCGCCGATAGCAAACTTGATCGACCCGTCCGAGCAGTACTTGTCGTAGAGCTGCGTACAAAATCAGTCTCAGACGGAGAAGGGCGGCAGGGTGAAGAGGGCAGAAGGGGCGCACCGGCTGCATGTGGTCGAGGAAAGACTCGCTCGAGCTCTTCGGGTAGTAGTCTGCGGGAGAGAGGATGTGAGTCGAGCAGTTCTACGCGCCCGAGCGAGAAGCGTAGAGAAGAGAGGGGTAGGCGTACCGATCCCGAGGTAGTCGACTGAAGGAAGGCGAAGAAAGCAGTAGTCAGCGGGACGGAAGAGGGGAGAGAAGAAGGAGAAGGAGATGGAGATGAAGAAGCGTACTCGTCGAGGTATCGTCCGGCATCCACTTGACGTAGTCGTCCAGAGAGCCAGCGACGTTCGGGGTGAACTGGCAGCAGAACGGGTCAGTAAAGGGAGAAAGCAGAACACGAGACAAGGAGAGGAAGCCCGACGCACGAACATCTTGACCAGGTCGTTGTCGGCCACAGCGGCCGCCACCGCCGCCCACCCCGCCTTGAAGTCGTCGACGTCGCCTTGGTAAGTCCCGTCCGTCTGCGACCGCCCGCCAGTCAGGGCTCATCGCGCAGAAAGGAAAGGAGAAAAGACGACGCAACGCACGGTGTAATAGTTGACCTCGTGCGCGAACCTCAGCCAGACCTCGATGCCCTCGTCGGTGAACTGCTTCATCACCTTGGCGATCGCGAGCGCTTGCGAGTTGTCCGAAGCGGTGAGGCCGGTCCATCCTTTGGTGGGCATGACGGCGCTGCTGGCGCAAGGTGAGTCAGGACGCACAGTGAGGAGATACGAAGAGAGTCGCTCTGGAGGAGAAGAAGGAAACCAGGGACGAACGGCTGGAAGATGCAGTTGCAGGCTTTGATGTCGTTCATCTGGCTCGTGAGCTGGCTCCCATCCCAGTCGCCGGACGAAGGTAGCTGCGCGTACCTACATTCGGAGAGGAGGTCAGACCGAGCAAAGCGGGATCACGGTTTGATGGAGAGAGGCGGATAAGGCGGCGGAATGCACCAGCCGTAGTAGCTCGACTTGATCCCCAGTCCATCGGTGATGTCGGCCATATTCTGGTTGTTGTAGCTGGCAAGGGGAGAAAAGGTCGGCGCAGGGAGAGGGGAGGAAGAGGAAAGATAGCGGCGCACTCGGGCAAGAAACCGATTCCTGCGAGAAGGAGGCGAATGAGCGAAAGGGAGGAAGGAAGGTACAGACCACGGACACGCACCGATGTTATTCTTACTGATTCCAGGCTGCGTACCGCTGCTGCTGCTGCCGGTTGACGAGGAAGACGAGCTTGACCCGGTCCCGCTCGCAGAGGCCGAAGAAGCCGTTCCGGTCGCGGAGTCCGTCTCTGTCGAGACCTTCGTTGAGACCTTGCCGTCCGTCGTGACCGTCACCGTAACGAGCTTCGTCTCTGCCGCTCCACCGCCGTCGCTGCTGCTTGTGCCGCTCGGGAGTGAGCTGTTGCCCATGTACTTGACGAGCGCGAACCCGGCGAGGACGACGATGCAAATTACAACTGCGATGCCGAGGAAGAGGATGAGGCAGCGCTTCGTCTGCGCTTGCTGCACTGCCGCAACGGAAGAGTCGGGTGCGGCGGAAGTGGGGGAGCGACCGTCCGGGTCCGAGTCCTGCGTACGAGCTGGTCAGTGTGGTTCAAGAAGCGCAGGAATCACTGCACGTACTGAGGAAGAAGCTGAGCGAGATGACCACGAGTCGTCGCTGGAAGTTCCGCCGTCTTCGTAGCATGGCGGCCAGTCGTCCCAATCCGCCTTCGCCCGGCCTCCCTTGCCCATCGAGCGGTACGACCGGCCGCTGCTGCTCTTGTACGACGGTGGTGGGGGTCGTCGGCGGGATCTGGAAGGTGGTCGCCGGCGTCCGCTGCTCGAGTCCGTCTCCTCGCTGCTCGAGCTGGGTGAGCGGTCGCGCCGCGAGCGAGGCATGGCGGCGGTGGGGGTAAGACAGCAAGCTTAGCAACAGGTCGAGCTGGAAGCAGGAGGACAAGGAAGCCCAGCCGACAGAGCGGCCTCCGCTACAAGTCCGGGACAGGAGTGCGAGGCGGTGTGGGGGACTGACGAGGTGACACGAGAAGGGGGAAGAGCGCAAGCAAGAGCGGCTTTTGTCGTGTTGCACGAGCTAGAGCAGCCCGGAAGCGGGTCGAGGGCAAAGCGAGGTCGAGGGAGGAGGGAGAGACGGAGAGAGCGACTTGACCTCCGCCCGCACCCGCTGCTCACGATGGCTAGCTTGGAACGCTTCCAGACTCTCGAGAACAGCCCACTGGACGACCCAAGCGTGCATCTGGGCTCATCCACCTTAAAGGACGTCGATGCGGACGAGGGCGACGGAGCGAGGTTGGACGAGGCGAACGAGCAAGGTGAGCGCATGAGAGGCATTGAGGGCAGTCGGACGTGGTCACTGACACCCTTTGTGCTGTTCAGCCGTCGAAGGGACTCCTACCGCGGCGAGCTCGACTCCTTCCGCTCGCCGGCCCGTCTCGCTCGTTCGTGCTCCTCCCCTTGACTTGCTTCTCTCTGTATATTGACCACTTCTCCATAGCTCGACCTCCCGACCGAGATTCTGGAGAAGAATCTGCGACGAGCTCCTGGAGAAGAATCTGCGACGAGCTCAAGGAGGGCCACTACTACCGGCGATTCTTCTATCTAGCCATCGAGGCGAGACCTCGCCCGTGCAAGTCTCGTCTGCAAGGCCGTCCTGACTCTGGTGTGCCATGTCCTCTACTCCGAAGTCGGGTTCCTTTGCCTGGCCATCGACTCCGCCAAGATTCAGCGACGCTGCTACTACAGCTTCCCCCTGTCTGTCTCGCGGTACCCGCACCTTGCTCGACTGGTCAAGGAACTCGATTGCTACGTTCTGATTGCCGAGGACGTTGGCGAGATCGAAGGCGGCTGGAACGTGCGCGTCAAAATGGACGAGAATGGCTGGGACGACGATTGGCTCGAGGCTTTCGCAGAGGCGCACGACGTTGACGTGGAACCGCCTCAAGTCGCTTTTCAAGGCTCTTCAGCACCTCGCCGAGCTCAGAGTATGGCAACTCGAGGACCTCTTCGACTTCGGCTGCATCCTCGTCCTCGCCTCCTTCACCTTTCCCTCCCTCGTTTAACTCGAAGTGCCTTACTTCTCGCCCAGCATGGTCCCCTCCTTTCCCTCCCTTTCCGACCTCAAATGCGACCTGCCACCACCGAGTGCACCCGTGACGCCCTCTTCTCCGAGTCTCTCCCGCCTGCGCGTGACCCAGCGCAAGCGTCCACTCGAAGCGCCAGGGCTCGACTGGCTGACGTCCCAGTCTCATTCCTCGCTTCGACACCTCGTCATGCCCTACACGGATACGCTCGCCTCGTCCGACTTCCACACATCTCTCCCACCTAGAGATCGACAGCGACGAGTTCGGCCGCAGCGACCGCGCTTCGAAGACGCTGTCGACCTGCCCTCTCCACTCTCTCCCGCCCAGCGTCCACACCCTGACTTACGGTCCGCTCAAAGGGTGGGTGCATACCGCCAACAAGGTCGTCGCTGCAGTTTCCCGAGCGCCCGAGTCGACTTTTGAAGGCGGGGCACTGCCTTTTCCTCGCGGCCCGCTTTCCTCCCTCACTCACTCGTTCGGGCTACTGCGGGAACGCTTGCGAGACGAGAAGGCGAGGTATCTAAGGAAGAAGAAGGGTATCTACCGCGCCCCACCAACCTCGACCCAAGGCGGACCCGCCGCCCATCCCTCCGGCCTCGCCTGCATCAACGCCCTCACCTTCCTCTCCAACTCCCTTGCGCGCTCCTTCTCCGCCCATAGCTGGTTGCGCGGATCGCGCTTGGCGGGCTGCCACGCTTTCCGGCCTGTGGCACCGACGGGAGGGATCTGCGAAACATCGACGAGGCGGGGCGTGGCAGACAGGAGGCGCGCCTCGCGCAGGAGGAGCTTGGAGCGCGTGGCGAAGGCGGAGGAGGGGAGCTTGACGGGCGAGGGAGGAGAGAGGAAGGATGAGCGACGGTCGGGCGAGTCGTCGGAATCGCTGGGCGGTTCGGGGGTGAGAGGCGGGGTGGGCGGGAGCGAGTAGGTAGGGAGCGAGTCGAGGGTGGAGAGGAGGTCGTGCGACTTGAGGTAGGAGTTCTCGGACCGGAGGAAGCGAAGGGCGGAGCGGAGAGAGGTAATTTGCTCGACGAGGAAGGTGGTTTCGAGGTTGCCCTCGTAGACGGAGGGGTCGGCCGTAGACGAGGAGGTGGCAGTAGTACCTGTGAGTGCGCTGGTCAGGGCAAGCGGGAGATGAGAGTGAAGAAGGTGACGCACCCTGCTTCTCTGCCGCCGCCGCCGACTGCTTGAGCTTTGCCAGCTCCTGCTCCATCTTGTCTAGGTCGCGTTGAAGGACCTCGTTCGCCTCCTCGTACGTGCGCTCCTGCTTGCGGCTCTTGGCGAGCTCGCTCTCGAGCTGCGCGAGCGCGTCGGCCTGCTTCTTGACGCCCTCCATGCGCTTCTCCATGAGCTCGATCTTGACGGCGCTTTCTTGGTGGGCTTGTTCCTGCAGGGCGTGCGATATAGGTGAGGGAGAAGGCGATTGAGCGAGAAGAAGACGAAGCGCACCTTGGTCCGCATCTCGCGCACCAAGTCGCGCATCTCCTCGTTGAGCTTGACCACCTTGCGTTCGGCGTCGACGTTGATGGCAGCGGTCGACTGAAGCTCGGCGACGCGCTTGATCCAAGGCTGCTCGAACGAGACTGGGGAAGGAAAGGGAAGTCGGTAACGGCAGAAGCGGAGCATAAAGGAAGAAACGGACGCTTGACGACGTGCTCCGGGTCCATCGCGGTCGTAAGCGTCGTCCCGATGTTTTGGCTGAGCTGCACGAGCAGGGCATTGATCTCCTCGAGCGGGCGCGGGGACTGCTTGCCGAGCTCAACGGCGGCAATGTCCTTTGCGATGGTGAGGAGCGTGGCGAGCTCGAGGGGCTGCTTCGAAGCGCGAATCTCGGCGCAGTAGGCGGAGATGTCCGAAGCGAGCTGCAGGCAAAGGAAAATGAGCAGGAAAGGACCGATTCAGGGGAGAGGAAGACGCACCTTGACCACCGCAGCCGAGATCGCCGAGCTGTTGAACGCCAGCGTCTCGAAGCCCTGGGCATGCTCCTCGCTGAGCGCGGAGGAGTTGGAGTTGAGGTCGTCGAAGCGGCGGAGGAGTTTCCTGGATGAGGAAGAACAAGTGAGAACTGGTCCAAGGAGGGGAAACAGGAGGAAGACACACTTGGTGAGAACCTTGGCGTTGCGGGCGTGGTTGACGAGGTTCTGCAGCGGCTTGAAGAGCGCGTCGTCGATGTTGGCGTCGCCGAGGTCGACTTCGACCTCTGCCCATTCATTCCGCCTCGTCAGCTTGATTGCTCTTGTAGGTACGAGCGCAGAGCGTTCGGAACGTACCGTCGTCCCTTGTGATGGTCGCTATCGTCTGCTTGGCAAATCCGCTCGCGGCCGCGATCGTGTCGAAGTCGAGGTCGAGCGTGTTGACGAACGAGACCTCGCGCTCGGCGAGGTCGAGCGTCGAGTCGAGCGATTGCAGGTGCATCTCGGCGAGGTGCTCGAGCTGGGCGATGAAGCTGTGCGTTCCGTCCAAATGATATCAGCCTCGAGTCGAGGAGACGAAAGAGCGGAAAAAGAAGGGGAGGCAGAAGGGACGCACCTTTCGACCTCCTTCGCACACTCGACCTCCTTGAGCTCCTCCCGCCTGAGCGCCTCGATGTAGCCGTCGATGCGCCGCTCCGTCGGCGCGACCTCGCGGAAGACGCGGCCCATGCGGAGGAAGACGTCGGGCGGGCAGCGTTGGACGTGCGCTGCGAAGCGCTTGTTGAGGGCGGCAAATTGGGCGAGTTTGGCGCGGGTCTGTGAGGTCCGAGTGGCATCAACAACCACGCCTCGCGCTCCGATGCGAAAGCCAGCAGAAGGAGAGAACAGGAGAAATCCTCGACTCACCTCGCAAATCCCGACCAAGTTCTCCGGCACCGTCCCGTCAAGCGCCTCGCTGACCGAGTGCTTTTGCTCGATGAACATGCTGACGAGGTCGACCTTGTACGCGATGCGCTCGAAGAACAGGAGCGCGTCGACAGCATCGGCATCGGCGTCGAAGAAGGCGGGGAGGAGGTAGGGCTTCACACGAGATCAAGGTCAGTCGCGGCTGAGCGAGGCGGAAGGAGTTGAAGACGAGCAAGCGCACCTTGACGATCGCCAGATGCTCGCCCGCCTGCTGCGCCTCGAGCTTGCGCAACTCGAGGTCGATGGCCTTGACCTGGCTCTTGAGCACCGAGGACTGGAGCTTGAGGTTGAGGTTGAGCATGGCCTGGCTCTGCGACGTGAGCGACTGCGACTCGGTCGCCTGCGTCACTTGGTGCGCGCGGAGCTGGTCGAGGTCGTTCTGCAGGCTGATGACCAGCTCGCGGAACTGGTTGATCGTGCCCTCGTAATCGACGCAGCTGTCCTCGAGCGAGTCGGCCCGCCGCCTCAGCTCCTGCAGCTGGAGGTCCTTGAGGTCTGCGCGTTTTGCCGCATCCACATCAGCGAACGCTCTTGATCCAGCAAGGGCGAAGGTGGTGAAAACGAAAAGAAGGGAGACGCACCGAGCTCCTCTTGCAGCTGCTTCTCCGTGTCCATGTGCGCCTCCTCGAGCTCGTCGGCGAGCTCCTTGAGCGCCTCGAGCTCCTCAATATCGGCCTTGTACAGCTCGTTGTCCTGTTCGCCGACTCGACGGTGTCAGGATGCCCGTCTCGCAAGGGGCAGGAAGTAACAGGCAGGGAGGGGAAAGGGGCGCACGTCATGCAACTTCATGTTGCGCTCCGTCAGCTCCTCGAGCATGTCCTGCGCCTCGGCGGCGACGTCGAGCTGCTGCTTGAGGTCGTCGATCTTGGCCTCGGCCTCGTCGAGCTCGACGACCATATTGTCGAGGTCGGCTGCATCGTCCGAGCGTCAGCGAGCCCACCCACTAGGGCAAAGGCGGAAGGCCGGGCGGAGGGGAAGAGACGCACCCTGCAAGTCCGTACTCAGGTCCAGCTCCTGCTCCAACGCCTCGATCTTGCGCTTCATCTCGCCCTCGGTCTCGGCGCTCAAATCTCGGAGTCGCAGGAGAGCCTCCTTGAGGCGCTGGTTCTGCTTCTCGAGCTGGCGGAACGCGAGGGAGGAAGGAGCGCCTTCGGTGCCCTCGGCTGCGCCAGACTCGGCGGAACGCGCGATCTCGGCGTCGCCGAGACCTTCGAGGCGGGCTTTAGGCGATGACCAGAGGTCAGTACGTCCCCTCGAGCGGAGGCAGGAGACGAGAGGACATTACGGCTGAGGGGAGAAAGACTTACCGTTCTCCTCCCTCACGACCTCGACCTCGACCTCGAGCTCGCCGACGCGCTCCTCGAGCTCCTTGACCTGCGCCTTGGCCTCGTCGAGCTCGGCCTCGGCGATCTCCTTGTCGAGCAGCGAGTGCTCGACCTGCTCCTGCAGGTCGTCGTACTTGGCCTGCGCCGAGGAAGCCTGCGCGGATAGGTCTTTGTTCTGTGTCCGCAACAACTTCATCTAATCAGCTTGAGCTTACTCGCCAGGGGCGAAGGAGAGGCCGAAGACGAGGGATGCCAGCGCACCTCGCGCTTCAGCTCCTTGACCTCGCCAGCCAGCTCCGCGACCCGCCCCTTTGTCTTTTCCCTCACGCGCTCCCACTCGTCGCGCTCCTCGCGGAGGCGGTCGAGCTCGCGCAGCTTGTCGCGGTCCTCGGCGCGGCGGCGCTCGACGATCGACAGCTTGGACGAGAGCTCGTCGAAGAGGCGGAGGGGGACGGTCTGACAGGACGGAGCGGAAGGGTGGACGAGAAGGAAGCAGAGTAAGCGCCAGAACGGGGATGTAAAAAGGCGATGGGAGAGGACGTACCGCCTCGACAATCTTCCTCCCGCCTCCCTCCTGCTTCAACGAGAACGGGTCCCGCTCCATCCCTCCTGCTCCCGCTCTACCTCCTGCTGACGCAGACTTGGCCGGACTCGCCGCCCGGCTAGGCGAGTCGAGCCCCTCCTCCTCTTCTGCTGCTTCTCCACCCTGCTCCCCTCCAGCGAGTTCCTCCTCCTCCTCCTCCGTCCGCGCAACGCTCACCTCGCTCGCCCTCCTCCCCATGCCTGACCCCAGCCCCGCTCTTCCCGCAGCCGACCCCGCCGCCGAGCTCGCCTGGCTGAGCGGCCGCCTCCCCGCCGCACCCGCCGCAAGGCCGGCAGACGAAGTGGAGGAGGACGAGTACGCGCTCCCGCCGCTCAGCTGGCGCCTCATCGCCGCTCCAGCGGCGGTCATGCCCCGCCCGTCTCCTGCCTCTCGAGTCCCTGCCCTGGCTCCTCCTGCAGCGGTGAGCCCAGCAGTAGGCGAGCGCAACCCGCTCAGCCCCGCTCGGCCCGGCGTTGCGCTCGCTCGCCCCGCCGCTGACGCGGGTGCAAGCCGGCTCGTCGCGGGCTTGGAAGGTGTTGGCAGCGCGCCTGAGGTTGGACGAGGAGGGGCAAAGTTCGCTTGGCTAGAGGGGACTTTGGAGAGCGAGGGGGAGGGGGCGGCGGAGGAAGAGGCAGAGGCGGATGAGGACGTGGGAGCACGAGAGGGCGTTGGGCGCGCGAGGCCCGTGCCTGTCGAGCGAGGGGTCGGCGGGACGAGGCCTGTCCGGGCGCCTCGGGGTGTAGGGGGAACGGCGGCTGAGGAAGAAGCAGAGGTGGAGAGGGCTTGGGCAATCGAGGGTTGTCCTGAGGCGGAAGCGGCGGAAGGTGGCCGGGCGAGCGACGCGCGCGGTTTTGTCGGTGAGGCCCGCGGGTCGCCCCCTGCGCTGGAAGCGACGGAGGAGGGTCTTCGGACTGATGGACCTCCCGTGGAGGGGCGTGAGGTAGAGGAAGCGAGAGGGCGAGAAGGAGGGCGAGTGGAAGGACCGCCCGTCCCGGAGGAAGCGCGGGTCGAGGCGGAGGAGAGGGGACGGGAGGAAGACTTGGAGGGCAAAGGAGGGGACTTGAAGACGGAGGAAGGGGTCGGAGACTGCGGTAAGAAAAGGTCAGCCTGGACAAGGAGTGAAGGAAAAGAAAGAAGCGCACCGGGCTGGCCTCGTCGCCCTCTCCACCGCTGAGCACCTTGACCATGCTCGCCCTGACGAACACGCCGTAGCCCTCGTCGCAGGAGAAGTAGCGTGTCCCGGCGACGCTGCCGTCGTTCTTGCCGCCCATCTCGTCGAGCTCGACGCCGACCCACTTGCCCTGGGCGAAGGCGGTCTGTCCGACGAAGCGGACTGTGCCAGTGCCGGCGGTGACGAGGACGCGGGCGTTGAGCGGGATGACGGCCGACATGGCGAGAGGTGGGGCTCTGTTGAGCGGGAGGGAAGGAGGTCGAGCGGCCGGAGTGACGAGCGGAACAGAGGGTGGGGTTGATGTCAAGTGCTCAGTGTGCTGTACGTGCCCTGGTGTCCGTAGGCGCTGGTGCTGGTCGAATTGAAGGAGCGGGCTGAGCGCGAGGACGACGCGAGGTGGTGCTGGTCCAACGGCGAAGGGGACAGGGAGTGCACGCTCACGGGCGTTTTAGAGGGGCGTACAGCACCCTGGCACGCGTACACAAGCTCGCTGCGCAGGTGGAGAACGACAAACTGCCTCGAACCTCGACTCGCTCCTCTTGCCCTCCTCCGCTTCACCGCACTCGCTCTCGATGCAACGCGGGCACGCTTCGTCTTGCTCGATCATGTCTAGCAGTCTCAACTATGCGCCGTGCCCACGAACGCTCATCTCCACCTTGTCTCCCTCGTCTTCCCCTACTCACCGTCATCAGTCTTCCTCTCGACCAGCGCTCTTCTGCGCTTTATCTCGAGTAATTCCACCGGCCAGTATCGCAGACGAGACAATCTGAAGTTTCAGGACTTGGCCGCGCAGGCAGGAGACGGCTTTGAATGGCAAACAAGAAAAAGAAGAAAGCACTGCTGTTCCTCGCTCCTCCCCACTCTTCCCTCCTCCTCCCGCATACCCAGCCTCGAAAGCTACACCTCCTCCTTGTCCGCGCCTACGCCATACTGCGCCCTCAGCTGGCTGCTCGGCACGTACCCGCCCTGGTACTTCCTGCTCCCGCCTCCGCTGGCGCTGCTCAAGGATGACGGAGCGCGCGCGACGGGTGCGGAGGCAGCCGCGGCGTAGTCCATCGGCGGTGCACCGGAAACCGACGATGACGGAGCGACACCGCCCGCGTAGAGCGCTTCGCCGGGACGAATCTCGCCTGTGCCGGAGTAGACTTGGCCTGCGGAGCGAAAGTGGTGAGTCTTTGATCTAACGGAGAAAGAAGGATCGGGAAAAGGGTCCAGAGGGAGAGACAGCGGCAGGAAGGAAAGCGTACCGGTCGGAAGCATCTCGCCTCTGTTACGCCCAAAGAAACGGTGAGCAGTCCCTTCGTCTGCCAACGTCGCAAAGAGGCAAGGGAAGGGACGACGCACTGATCGTTAATCGGGAAGTACGTGCCGCCCGCGTCCGGTTTCGGCGTCCCCTCCCGTGCGGCGTTGCGAGACGAGGCGGCCTTGCGCCTGTTGTTTTCACCGCTCGCTGGTTGTAAGTCGCTGCAGGAGAGACCAAAAGGGGGGAAGAGACAGACCAGATCCAGCCGATCAGGACGAGGAGGAACTGCGAATCGCAAGACAGCAGGACGGGTCAGCCAGAAAACGGGAAGAAGGAAAAGGCGAGGCGCACGAGAGCGACGGCGGCGGCACCGATGCTGTTCACGGTTTGAGGTCAGCCTCAGTAAGAAGAGCGGCAGGGAAGTGGTAGAAGAGACGCACTAGATCCCAGCATGAGCGGCGGTACTCAAGCTGTCCCACTTCTCCTTGATCGACTTGCTCTCGCCCGTTGAGGTGGCGCTTGGAGTCGCAGACGTCGAGCTGGACGGATTGGTCGTGCTGGCGGACTCGGTCGGCGAGGCAGAGGCGGAGGAATGGGTTGCGGAAGAGGGAGAAGCGGTGGTAGTGTCGGAGAGGGAGGAAGACGAAGAAGGATCGGACGCTGCGCCTTGCACTGCGGCAGAGACATCAGCGAGTATTGGTGAAGAGACCACCAGGGGCAAAGTCAAACGCACTGTTCGTCCCCGTCGACGAGTCGTCCGCAATGACTGTCGGCCCGCCGCCACCGCTGATGCTCACCTGGCCATTCTCGTCGAGATCTGCGTGGCCTCAACTGTCAGGCCCGTCTTGAGAGAGAGAAGTAGGAGAAGAACAAGACGCACCGCCGTACGAGTAGGACAAGACCGAGCTGGCTTGCTGCCGCTTGACGAGCTGCACGATCCGCCGGCGCAGCTGGCGAGCAGCAGGAGTCCACCACGCGGTTGCCGTCGTCGAGGTCGTCGTCGAATCCGTAGCGGGTTGCCACCAGACCATGGTCGAGTCGGGAGAGGAAGAGGAAGAGGAAGAGGAAGAGGAGGTCGAAGCCTGCTGGGCATTCCATGTCCATCCCCCTTGTGTCGCCGGCAGCAAGCTAGCCGTCTCGTTCAGCCCCACGCTCGAGTTGAATGCGCCGGAAATGGTCGTGTTCCCGGAGAAGGTGAAGTCGGCGAGGAGGGAAGGGTCGTAGCACTCGACCTTGACAGCCGATACTGCCCGTCCCGCTTGTCAGCTTCTCTCAAGTAGGGGAGAAGAAGATGGGTGGACTCACCATAGCAAGCGTAGTACCCCTGCTCGGTGTACTCGGGCGCCGTCCAGTTGATCGGCCCGCCAGCAAAGTCGACCAAAGCCTGCGAGTTGCCTTCCTTCCCTGCGGCCCAGATCCTGCTCTTCTATCCTTTTCAGCTTCCACCGAGAGACAAAGGCAGGGGGAGAGGGAAAAAGGAAAGTGAAAGAAAGGCGCACGAGAACTGGATCCTCGCCGGCGTGCGCGGGAAGTGGTACGTCCCGTCGTCCGACAAGGTCGAGTTGCGGGTGACATTGCGGACAGCAAGACCGTCAACGAGCCTGGCGAGCAGTTGCAGGAAGTCAGCGAAGAAATGAGCGAGAAAAGACGGAAGGGGCAGACCAAGTGATCGAGTCCGGGAGCCAAGAGACGGTGCTGTTGAGGAGGGACATCAGCGCAGGAAACCGGGAAGAGACGAAGAAAGCGTTCTAGTCGTGGTACTCCGAAGACCGGTCGGTGACGTTGACCTGCGAGTCGCCGTTTGCTGCAGGATGGTGGAAAATGGGTCAGTCTTGTCGAGCAGAGAGGAGCGCGAGAAGAAAAAGTACAGCTCGCCGAGCTACCGCGGTAGAAGAACGCCGTCTGGGCCAAGTCGGTTGCGTTGGTGGTGAACCTGCTCCGCCCCGATGTCAGTTCCGGTTCGGACAGCAAGACCAGAAACGAAACGGAGACCGGGACGCACTCGTAGTCAATCTCGTCCTTTGTCCCGCTGGCCAGCGTGAAGGCCGTCAAGATCCCGGCGCCCGCGACGCTCCGCATGCGGACGGTAACGTTGCCGTAGAGGACCGAACGGGTCGAGGTGAGGACGGTGCCGTTCTGTTCTTGCGTGAGGCTGAGGGTGAGGGCGGACTGGCCGGTAGAAGAGGGGTCGGAGGAGAGCGGGCCGAGGGTAGAGGAGCCGACTGCGCGGCCAAACAGAATTGAGCGGGAGCGGGAAGAGAGAGGAAAGAAGAGGGACGAACGGCTGTCAACGAGCCAGTCGTAGGTCGACGCATCACCATTCCAGGTGCTCGAGTTGGCGAGGATGCGGTCTTGGCTCAGCGTGTACTGGGGGGGAAGTGGCGTAAAGTCAGCTGGCGGAAGCGAGGGGAGGTCGGCGCCATGAGAAAGCGCACCTCGCCGCTCTGGCACGCCGGAATCGCAGCGCACGACCCGGGCTGGAAAGACGCCAGTGGGTTGCAGCCGGCGAGGCAGTTCCTGCGCCGGTTCAAGCAAGCTGTCAAGGCGAGAAAAACGCGAGGGGCGTCAGGATAAGGGAAAGGACGCACCTCCCCGTCCCGCAGTACCCCTTCTCGGAGCAGCACGGCGCCTCCTCGGGGCACTGCTCGTCCATGCTGCACGCCTGACCCACCTGGAACCCGCTGATCCCGCCCGCACTCGCTGTCGTGGTCGGCGTCGAGCCGTCTTGGCCGGTGGGCGAGGCATTCCACCACGCGGTTGTCAACGTAGAGGTGGGGAGGAGCGGAATGTCGAGCGGCTTGGAGCTTGAGTTGGTCGAGAAGGGGTTGTCGAGGTTGCCGGGAAGAAGAGTCGAATTGACGAGCTGACCGATGCCCCACGGGATGGATTCGCCGTCAGGTTGTGTCGCGTTCGGGGCGTCGGACTGCGGAGGAGGGACGTGAAGGGAAGACCCGGAAGAACAATAGGTGAAAGTGAACGAACGAAAGAGCCATTTGCGGCGGCGAGCGTGAAGCGGGTCGTCCAGGTCGCGTCTTCGCCGTTCATTGTGAATTCTGTGGGAGAATAAAAGTTAGAAACAGCGGGAGAGACGGAAGGAAGTGTGAGAGGCGAACGGTAGAAGTAGATCGGTGCGTTAATGGTCACCTCCGGGCAAGTCCAGTTGTACACGCCCTGGCCGGTAGTCCCGTCGAGCCCGCTCGCCGCACGGGTGACGTTCACCATCTGCTCGTCGCATGAACCGTGACGAAAGGTCGAACAGGAGAGTCAGTCGTTTTCTCCCTTCTGGAGAGGAGAAGAAAGCGAACCTCGAGGTTGCTCCCGCTCATCAGGTCGACGTCGAAGCTCTTCCACGTTCCGGTCGCGTCAAGGTCGTACTTGAAGGTGCAGTTCTGGCCGGTGAGGAAGACATCGCTCGCGGAGGAGGGCTCGAGAGGGGTGACTGCGGCGAGAGAGGGTGTCGCTGCTCGAAGCAGGAGGGAAAGTAAGGCGAAGCGGGAGAGTGGAAGCATGGTCGCGCGGGTCGGTGGGGGAAGGGCGCGTTGCGAGGCTGAAGAGGAGGAGGGCGAACGAGTTGGCCTTCTCGCTCAGCGCTGTGTCGTCCGGGTCGATCCGTCGCGCCTGAGCAGCTCTGTGCACTGTCACAGCAGCGCGAGGAAGTAGGAGAACAAGCGTCGACCGTCTCCTCCGGCTCCTCGGCCTCCTCCGCGGTCTGCCGGAGAGGAGACGGGGCGGCGTCGAGACAAAGGCGAGACAGAGACGGCGTTTCACTGCTTGAAAAGAGTCCAGGGAGAGGGGAGTAGTACAGTAACAAGACGGAGAAAAAGGAGGGACGTAGGGTAGAAAAGAAAGGAGGAGGAAGGAAAGTTCCGGAAGAGGACGGTCTGCTTAAGACGACTGCAGGAGGTGGTTGACCGCACGCTCGATGTTGTACTGCACGTTTGCCGCACCCTGAATCAGTATCGCGCAAGAGGGAGAAAAGGCGAAGAGGAGAAAAACGCACGTCCGACCCCTCAAGCGCCTCGATCGCCTTCTCCCTCGAGAACCCCATGGCGATCACCTGCGCGACCGCGTCCGAGTCGCCCTCCTCGGCGCCCCGGAACGGCGCCGGCTCGTCCTGCGGCGTCGGCGGCAGCGGGTTCGGGTTCGGTGCCGCTGCGAGAGGAAGGGCAGCAACGGGCGCGCCGAGCGCGGGCGCACCGGGGCCAGAGCCGGAGGAGGGGAAGGACGAGAAGGCGTCGTCAAAGGCGGACTCGGCCTGGGTGGCGCCGGCACTTGAGGAGGAAGACACGGCCGGGAAGCTCTCGTCAAAGTCGGCAAACGCGGCGTCGTCGAACCCCTCACCGCCCGTCGCCCCCGTGACCGGAGCAGAGGAAGCGTCGGCAAAGTCGTCTTTGAACTCGAACGCGTCGTCGTCCTCGATCGTGGCGGCCGAAGTCTGGGCCGGGACGCCAGGGGCGGACGTGGTCGAGGCGCCCATGTCGGCAAAGGCAGAGTCGAAGTCGTCCTCTGCGCTCGCGCCCGTCTGAAGCTCCGGAGCAGGCGGCGAGGTTGGGGTCGGAACTGGGAGGGGCTTCTCCTCCTTGACCTCTTCGACGGGCTTGACCTGCTCCTCCTCCTCCACGGGAACAGCAGCCGCAAAGCCGCCCTGCTCCGGCGCCGCGGCGCTCGCGATAGCGGCCCTAGCCGGCGGCGGAGGCGGCGCGGCGCGGCGCTTCGACGTCGTCGGGCTCGGTGCCTGCTCCTCCTGCTCCTGCTCCTGGTCCTCGAGCTCCGGCGCGGGCGAAGCCGGCTCAAACGACGCCGGCGCCGGCTCCTCGAGCATCCTGCTGCTCTCCTCCGTCCCGGCGGGGCCGACAACGGGGTCAAAGCCGCCCTCCATCGGCGCGGCGGTCGAGAGCGACAGCGCCGAGAAGGTCGACGAGGCGGCGGCGGGCGCGTCGACGTGCACGTACGACTCGCCCGACTCGGACGAGGACTGGGTCGTCGAGGTCGAGGTCGGCTCGCGCGACTTGGGCTCGCTGGCGTCACCGCGGGCCAGGTCGTCCTCCTCGGCCTCGGCAGAGGCGGGCGCGGACGGGACGGGCGTCACCTCCTCGTCGTCGCGCTCGTCGAGCCTCGAGCGCGCCCTCGACCCCGCCGCCGAGGCAAAGACGTCCTCCGGGCCCTCGTCCTCGTCGTCGCTCGAGCTGTCCTGCTCCTGCTCCTCCTCGCGCTCGACCTCCTTGCCCTTGCCCTTCTCCTCCGCCGAGTACGCCTGGCCGCGGTGGTGCTCGCTCACCTCCCTGAACGCCTCGTCGAACCCGGCATCGCGGTTCACCTCGCCGAGCGTGCCCTCGACCGCGTCCTTGCCGACGCGGCCCTCGTCCTCGCCGTCGTGGCGCTCCGCGGCAGTGAGGTCGCGGAAGGCGTCATCGAAACCGGCCTCAGCATCAACGGCGCCGAGCGGGCCCTCGACGGGTTGGTCCTCCGGCTCGGGCTCCTCGGTGGCAGCAGAGGCGGACGACGTGGGCGGGAAGTCGGCGAACGCGTCGTCGAACGCAGCGCCACCCTCCCCAGCCGACGAAGGCGGGACCTCGGAAGGCGCACCGGCCGCGACCGAGAAGGCGTCGTCGAACCCGTCCGCTCCGGAGCTGGCCGGGGCCGAGGCGGCGGCAGGAAGCCCGAAGGCGTCGTCGAACCCGGTGCTAGGCGCAGCAGGAGTCTCCCTGGAAGACGACGCAGGGACGCCGAACGGGTCCGTCTCGTCCTGCTTGACCTCCTTCTCGCCTTCCTTCTGCTGCTCGTGGTGCTCGAACCCGAGCACGCCCGCGACAGCGGTTGCGCCCGCACCGAGCGCAGCGAGCGCGCCGGTGCCGACCGCTGCCGCAGCGGCGGCGGGGAGGCTCGTCTGCTCGTGCGCCGGCTGCTGCTCCTGCTGCTGGGCGGGAGGAGGGAAAGCTGCGGGGATCGAAGGTGACGACGAAGCGAACGCGAACGGGTTGGTCGACGCGCCGGTGGCCTGGGGAGAGAGGGCGGCGGACGGCGAGGTGAGCCGGTCAAACGGGTTCGTCGACCGGATGGAGGCGGTCGGAGAGGCGACGGCGCTGATGGGGAGCGGCACGGCCGCGGCGTGCTGCTGCTGCTGGGGAACCTCTCCCTCCTCGGCCGTGTCGAGCTCGCCCGCCTTGGCCCTCTCGAGCTCCTCAGCGAGCTTCTCGCGCCCAGCCTCGGCGGTCGAGAGCTGCTTCCTCGCAATCGCGCCGCGGCCCTTGCCCTGCCTCACGTCCTTCTTGACCCTCTCGACCTCGGCAGCAAGGACGCGCTTCTCCTCCTCGACATGCTTGACGCGGCGGTCGAGCTCGCGCAGCTCCTCCTTGTCCCTCAGCACCTCGCCCTCGAGCTCGGCCTTCTCCATCCTCAGGCCGCTCAGGTCGCTCTCGGCGGCGATGAGCGCATGGCGCGCAGCCGCGAGGCGCTCCTTGCCCTGCTTGTCGCGCGCGCGCAGGTCCTCGACGCGCTGCACCTCGGCCTCGTGCTGCTCGCGCGCGCTCGAGATCCGGGCTTGAAGCGCAGAGATCTCCGCGTTGAGCTGCTCGACGCTCTGCTCGAGCTCGGAGCGCGTCTTGCCCGTCTTGCCCGCCTGCGCCGCGAGCTCGCCCTCCTCCTTGCGGAGCTTGTCCGCCTGAGCTTCGAGCGCCGCAGCGGACGAGGCGAGGTCGTCGTCGTCGTTGTCGTCAAAGAACGTCGTCGACGTCTTGAGCGCGCTGCCCTGCTGCTGCTGCTGGGTAGCGAACTGGCGCGGCACCGCCGGGACGGGCGGCGTCGCGCTCGCGGGGCTCGCCGGCGCAAAGCTGTCCGCGAACCCCGAGCCGGCGCCGGTCGCGCTGCTCCCGGTCGCCTGGGGGAAGATGGTCCCCTGCAAGCCCTGGAAGCTCCCGCCCGTGGCCTGCGGGCTCAGCGCGGGCGAGATCGCCCTCGCGGTCCCCGCGGGCACGACGGGCGCCGAGCCTGTGCCTTGAGGCGAGAGAGGCGCGATGAAGCGCTGGCCCGTCGCCTGGGGCGAGAGCGGCGCCGATGCGCCGCGCGCGGTGTGCGCGGACGAGCCCGTCGGTTGCGGCTGGAGCGCCGGAGCGGGGGCGGGCGGCGCGTCGTCGTCGAGGAGGTCGAGCAGGTCGCGCTGCGGCTGGCTCGTCTGGGCCTGCTGCGCCTGGCGGAGGGAGGGCGGGACGAGGCTGGCGGGGAGCGACTCGGGGAGGGACTGGGCCGGGTTCGCGACGGCCTGCTTGAGGAGGTGCATCGCGACGGCGAAGGTGTCCTTCGTGAGGAAGCCTTCGTTGTTCAGGTCCGCGAGGTCCCTGTTCCATTTCGCGCTGTCAGTCCCGTCTCTCTTCAAACTTCGAAAGGGAGCGGAGAGAAACGCGACGCACCAAACCCTCGCGAGAATCCCAACGTCGAGCCCGCTCTGCCCAAAGAACCCGACGGCCTGCTCGCCCTCGATCCGGCCGCGCTTCTGCGGGTCAAGCGAGTCAAAGTACCCGTCGCACTCGGCCTTCTCCTGCGCCGAGATCGCCCACGCTCCTGCTCCCCCTCCGGCCGCGACGGGCGGGACGGGGACGCTCGCCTGCCTGCTCGGCGGCTGGGGCGCCGACGCGGGCTGAGGTTGGTCGAGCCCGGCGGCGGCGGCGTACAGCTTGGGGTCGAGCACGGTCGGGAGCGCCGAGGGGGCGAGCGAGCCGTCCATGAGGAGGTGGAGGAGGTGCAGGCCGATGGTGAAGTCGGTCAGGTCGAGCGCGCCGCGCGAGTGCGTGTCCGAGAGGTTCCTGTGCGAGGCGCGGCGGGAGACGGGTCAGGACCCAACGTAGCGAGTCAGAGAAGTGGAGAGATTGGGGGAAAGGGAGGGAAAGGGAAGAAAAGGTTGGGAAGAAGACGAACCAGATTTGGCCGAGGACCTCGTACGGCAAGTTGCTCTTGATGAAGATGTCGCGGGCCTTTTCACCTGTGCGAGGGGCCTCAAGAAGCATCAGCACTCCTTCCTGAGATCAGGAAGAGAGAAAGTGAAGAATGCAGAGGAAACGCACCGTCAAGCAACCCGGCCAGACTGCCTCCATTCGCGCCGGCAAAGACGCGCGCATACTTGGCCTTGTCCTCCGGCGAGATCTTGGTGATATCTACCGCAGCGGCGGGAGCAGGAGCGGGAGCGGGCGACGGCGGAGGGATGCTCGACCCGCGGACGGGCGGCGGTGGGGACTGAGGCGGGGCGGGCGTGGACGCGGCGAGTAGGTGCGCCGGGAGAGGGTACTGGGAGAAGGTCGGGAGGGGACCGGCTGCAGAAGAAGCGAGTTAATGGAGAAGAGAGAGGGTGGAGTAGGGAAGGGAGACGTACGGACGCCGACCCACTCGTCGCGGACCTCGGGTGCGCCCGTCTTGCGCTTCTCCTGGGCGTGGCCGATGAGCCTGCAGGCGACGCCGAAGCGGTCGGGGGAGAGGAAGCCCGAGTTTTCGGGGTCGGCGAGCTGCCAGACCTGGCCGAGGATGAGGGGCGGGAGGGACGAGTGGGAGAAGAAGGGGACGGCGAGGTCGCCGGCTGTGGGAGACAGAGGATGAGTTGAGGAGAGTAGAGGGAGAGGGAGAGAGAGGTGGACTTACTGAGGACGCCCAGCTGTTCGGTGTCGGCTGGCGGGTGGGTGGAGGAGGGGGAGAGGTGGTCAGTGGTCTGACGGTGTGGGTGGGAGCGAGTGGGTGCGCACCCTTGTCAAAGAGGTAGTTGTAGGCCTCCTTCTCGTTGCGAGTCGGCTTGTAGGCCTGGACTGGCGACGGCGAGAGAGCGTCATCAGCCACGAGTGGGGGGGACAATGAGGAGGAGAGCGGAAGAGAGAGCGCACGGGAGGATGGGAGCGGTTCGGATGCCATCGCTGGCCGAGTAGGAGAGTGTCAGCGTGCTCAAGAAGCGGTCAAGAGCGGGAGCAGGACTGAGTTCAAGTCCAACCACCGCCTCGTCCTCGTCCTCGTCCTCGGCACACTCGCTACTCGCTGCTTCCCCTCCTACTGAGCAACGTCGACGATGGCGCAACCGAACGAGGACGGCACCCGCAAGTACCGCATCACCACCCTCATCTCCGGATCCGGTTCGCTTCTCCCCTCTCCTCCAGCCTCATCTCGCGGCTCTCCTTCCCTCACTACACCACCCGATGAGGGGTCAGACGACACGCACGGGCTACTGGACACTTTTTGACACCCTGTGCGAGCGCACGACACCCGGCGAGCTCTGGCGGACTTTCTCCCGCCGTGCACCTCGCTTGACTTGCTGCGGCCCCACCACCGTCTCCTGCCGCCTCGCAGACCTTCCGAGCACTCACAGCACTCCTTGCATACCTCTCGCAACACCCCTGACCCCTCGTCGACTCGCAGGCTCGAATCTCCAGGCCCTCCTTGACGCCCTCTCGCCCTCTGCCTCGCCCGTCTCCCTCTCCGACTGCCAAATCACCTCCGTCTTCTCCTCCCGCTCCGACGCCTTCGGCCTCACCCGCGCACGCACCGCCTCGCCGTCCGTCCCTGCCGAAGCCTTCCCCCTCCTGCGGTGGCGCAAGCAGCGCGAAGCGGAGGGCAAGACGGCGACGCGGGGCGAGTGGGAGCTCGACCTCGCGGCCAAGATCCGCGCGACCCGGCCGGACCTCGTCGTCCTCGCAGGGTGGATGCTCATCCTCAGCGCCGAGTTCCTCCAAGCCCTCGTGCGCGACTGGGACGAGCCCTCCTCCTCCTCGCCCTCCTCCTCCTCTGCTCCTTCCCCTCCCGCTTCCCTCCCCGCCTCCGTCGACCCCTCCTCTGCGCTCGTCGCCTCCGGCCTCCCCACCCCCGGCGCCTCTCCTTATCCCGACACGCTGAGGAGCCAGCTCAAGGGCCGCCCGATCCCGATCATCAACCTCCACCCGGCGCTGCCGGGCCAGTTCCCCGGCGCGCACGCGATCCAGGACGCCTGGGACGCGTTCAACACGCCCTCGGACGCGACCTTCCGCGGCGAGAAGCGTGAGGCCAAGGAGGTGCTCGAGGGTGTCGCCGCCCTCTCGCTCGGGGCGGCCGCCGAGGGGGAAAAGGCGGACCAGACGGCCGCAGAGGTGAGCGGGCAGGCGAGTGAGCCGCGGAGGATTACCAAGACGGGCATCATGATCCACCGCGTGATCCCGCTGCTCGACGCCGGCGCGCCCGTCGTCGTCAAGGAGGTCCCGATGGTCGAGGGCGAGAACCTCGAGCAGCTCGAGGAGCGCATCCACAAGGTCGAGCACGTCGGCATCGTCGAGGCCGTCAAGCGCGTGACGGAGCTCGTCAGGGATGGGGAGTGGTGGGAGGAGGAGGAGGTTGGACGGGGGAAGGAGGACGAGAAGAAGGAGTAGACGGGCAGTAATAGCAGTTGCTTGGTCTCTCTCGCACTCGCTTAGACAAAAGGACACTTTCTGCGCGAGCAGCGACGTCCGCTTGAGGCTGGGGAGCGAGACCCGCCTGGTTGCCTCTTTCCCTCTTCTCGCAAAGTCGGCTCTTCTCCCTCACCCCATTTGGCCTCGTTCAGCGCATCCTCGCAATGCTTCCATGCTCCCTCACCCCTGGTCGCTCTCCTTGCCAGTTACAACGCCGTTCTGCCGCCGTTCAGGTTCTCCCCAGTCAGGGTTGGCGGTCCCGAGGAGAGGGCTGACGGACGGCGGGCACTCGGCGAAGGGGGTTGGGCGGTCAAGCCCTTGATGGAGAGCTGCCGACTGGCTGTGCTACCGCCTGCGAAGAGCTGTGAGGCCCACCAGCGGCGTTGACCCCCGATGGCGCCCAACCTGGCTTGGATCCGCTCCGCTCACTCGCTACTTCTCCCGCTCGCTTGTACCGCTCGTAGACCCGCACCACGCGACACAGGTACCGCAACTGCTGCCCGTCGGCGACCATGGCTGCCTGCGCCTTGTCCGGCGCCTCCTCCAGCCTCTCTCCCACTCCCTTCCTTCCGACTTCCAAGATCCCCGTCGAGTCCATCCCGCATCTCCTTCCCTGGCGGTACCTCATCTCTAATCTCGCCATCTACTCGTCCCCCGAGCTCACCCGCATCTGGCCGCAACTCGCCTCCCTCGCTACCCTCCCGCCTCACTGGAATCTGTGGCTCTTGCGCTGGCACGGTCTCTTCTTGGAGAAGGCTTGGGACGCACTCGAGGCGGACGACGCGCTCGATTGTGCCCACCTCTTCTGGTACGAGAGCGAGCTGGGTAAGGACGGGCGCGGCCAGTCGAGCTACGACCGAGCGAAGCTGGAGTATGAGGCGGACCTGCTGAAGTGGAGGATCAAGGAGAGGTGGTTGCGCGTCTACGGTGCGTGCTCGGCCCTCGCTCCTTTCTCGTCTCGCTGACTCTGACTCTCCCGCAGCCCTCCACTCCGTCCGCAAGCGCTTCATTGATTGCTACAGAACGTCTTCAAGCGAGCCTTTCCTCGATATCCTCTCGCGGAACGGCACCCGGTTGACGGTTCACAGCATCTGGCCCGAGCACGGCTTGAAATACCGTGCGCTCCGTGTTTCTCTTCTCCTTCTCATACAAGAAGGATCACTGACTTCTCCACCCGTCTTAGTCTGGCCTTCGTCGATTCCCTGCCCCTACCCGACGGTCGACACTATCTTCCCGACAACCACCGCCGACGTTCTCCCTTACCTTCCGCCTGAACCGGTCGACGACGCCGCAGCAGAAGCGGCAGAGCTCAATGGATACAGAATCTTCTTCGAGAGCGAACCCTCGTCGCCTTTCCCTCCTACGCTCTCTCCGCCCTCTCCGCCCTCTCCGCCGGCTTCTCCTGTCGCTGCCACCGCCCAGCTTTCTTCCACACCATTTTACTCCCCTCGATCCTCCTCCACCTTCTCGTGCACTCGCAGTCCCTCGACTGCACCCTTCTCCTCCCGAGGCCGAGCAGGCGTCCCGAGCGTTGAGCAGTTCGCCCTGCTCCTTAGTGCCCGCAGGTCGACGACACCAGACTGGGTTGACTGCCCTGTCGAACGACGTAGCGGCGGCGACGACTACTGCGCGCAAGAGGCAGGTCGGTCGCAACGCCGATGGTGAAGAAGCGGCGAGCCTAACGGACGATACGGGGCGTGTCCGGGTTGACCAGGTCGAGAGGGCCGGGGCTTCGCGGGCGGAAGGGGGCGGATGGTTGGAGTGGTTGGCGATGTGAGGGGTCGGGTCTCGCGTGCGGGGATCAAGCTGGTTCGTCGTCTTCCCATTCCGTTCTGACCCCTTCTCGCTCACTCACCTTTCCACACGCAGCTCAAGATCGAACTCGCCAAGAGCCGCAAGCAGGAGCGCACGTACGAGGAGGCGAACGAGGTCCTCCAGCGCGAACTGGGCAGGATGGAGCAGAAGCTGGCGAAGCTGAAGCACTTGGCGGGCGGCGGCGGAGAAGCAGGGTACGTGGTCTATTTCTCTCCCTTCCCTTGCTCAGGCTAATAAGTGCTCCCACAGGTGCTACTACCACCTCCTCTTCTACCGCCGGCCCGTACGTCTACAAGGGCAGTCTCGAAACCACCTCCCTCGCCGAGCAAAATCACCTCTCTCCGCTCCGCCTGCCGCTTCCTTCGGTACAGGAACGCGCGCCTCAACCGACGCGACTCTGCGGCAGCTTGAAGGAGGAAGAACATGGCGAGGAAGGGGCACAGAAGGAAGAGAGCTTTGTAGACCGGAAGAGAGTCAAACGGGCCCTTGTTTCGTTACAAGCATGGTACGACATGATGCTACATGTACAGGAGAAAGTGAGGAGTGACCCGGTTCGACCCAGTTGAGCGCGGGAAGAAGAGATAGAAAGACCCAAAAGGAGAGGAAGAAAACGACGGCGCGTCCAGTGTCTGGGAGAGACCCTCCTCCACCCGTCACATCCTCGTCCGCTCGTACTCGACGACGTCGAGGCCCTCCTCGACGACGTCGACCTCCGCCGCCGGCGCACCGAGCTCCTCAAGGTAGTAGCCACCTTCCAACGTGCTCTCGCCGTTTTCCCAGTCGGCCTCCTGGGTGTACGTCGGCGGGCGATTGCGCTCCTCGTCCTCCCGATGACCTTCGCGCTCGAGCGGGGGAGGGCGCGGGATAGTGAGGGCGAGGCGGTTCGAGGTCGGAGCGGGAGGAAGCGGAAAGGGGAGATCGAGGAGGGTAGGCGGAGTGTCGGTGTGCGTAGGGCGGGTGACAGTCCTGCAGAAAGAGAGGTAAGTGGTCAGTAAAGGTCCAAGAAATGGGAGAAGAACCGAAGAAGACAAGCGCTTGGCTCAAAAGTGGGGAGAAAAGGCAACGAAGACGTACCGGCGGCGCCCTTTGCGCATGCCGACGAGTTTGACGAGCTTCATTTTGCCGAGCTTGCGCTCCTCGCACCAGTCTATGGCGGCCTTGAGGCGGTTCTCGACCCACTTGGCCTCGTCGACCGCCGCCCTCACCGCGCGCAGGTTCTCCCTCGTCACGTCCCCGGCCCAGCATGCCGGGTAGCCCTGTACAGCGAGAAGCCGGCGAGTTAGCAACGATGGTCTCGGGAAGGAGAAAAGAGGGTGCCGGTGGGAGAAAAGACGGGAGGCTCACCTTGTCCTTCGCGTCCATCAGCGCACACATCCTGAGCCAGACTGCCGAGTGACGGGTCGACCAGGCGTAGTGCGCTCCCCGGAGTTGGTGCTCAGTGAGCAGCGGAGCTGCCGGAGCGCCAGGGACGGGAATCAGGGCGTTTGCGGGAGCGCCGGCGTCGTCGTTGAATGCGGGAACAGGGTGGATGGGGATGACGGGGGAGCGGTAGGTCGCGACCTTCTCCTGGAGGTCGTGCGCGAAGTACGCCAGGGCGTACACGAGGACGTCGGCCATCGCAGCCGGCAAGAACGGCGGGAAAGTGGGGGAAGGTGATGGAGAGTCGTTAGAGGCGTACGGCCTGCTCGAGGGTGCCCCGGGGCTGCAGGAGCTGGCTGTCGACGCTGCTTGACGGCTGCGAGTCGCTCGGAGGCGATAGAGAGGGAGGGAGAAGAGCGAGAGGGGTTCCGCTCCGAAAGACCACGGGACGGCGGCGAGCGACGGTCTGGATCTCCTTGTGTGTTCCGCTGGGCGCTGAGACTCGCCAAGGTCTGAGGAACGACGGGAAGCTGTCGTGGGACCTGCAGGGAAGCAGCAGAGAGAGCCGGGCAGAGCAGCGATGCCGTAGTCCCCCTTCTCCCGCTTCATTTGCCGCGAACGTCAACCCGCCTGCAACGTCAAGTGCACGCTAAGCTTTCGAGCTTCTTCTGCGCACTCTTGAGGGACGCACTCGGTGACCGTTTTGGCTGCGATTTGCGCGGAAAGCCACCGACGAACAGCCAAGGGAGACGAGGACAAGAAGAGGAGCAAAGAGGAAGAAGACGAGGCGGGTCGCCACGGCGTCGTGCGAGGGGCTTTGTGTGACGGCCTGTGAGAGCAGCAGTGCCGACGATGCAGGAGGGAAAAGGGAGGGAGACGCTGCCCCGTGAGACGAGAGACGAGAGGTCCAGGAGGTGAGAAGGTCAGAGGAAGAAAACGGCTCTCTCCCGCTTCTCGAAAGCCAGGCAGCTAGTACCGCTAGAGGGGATGTTGATCGTGACTTCTAATGACAGCCCATGCAAAGATTCGTAAGAGTGGGGGGAGATAGGACCAGGGTGAATGAGAACGCGCTGCGATTTTCCTCCTCTCCCGCTCGCCTTTTCCGACCGACTATACCGCCTCCGCCGCTTCCCCCTGCTCCGTACCGCGGCGTTCATTGCGGATAGACGAGGTTGAGCAGCCACAGCCCGACAAAGATGCCCGCGAACCGCACCCGCAGGTCGGTCGCGAGCACCCGGCCGACCTTGTCGAGGACGCCGTTCCGCCTCGAGTCGATCCCGGCGAGACCGTCATTCAGGGACTGGTTGCGTGCGTGCCCGCCGCCGGGGCCCGCCTTGTCGCTGCCGTCCAGCGTCGAAAGGGCGACGTACTCGCCGCCGGCGCCGGACGAGGCGGGCGTTGCGGAGGAAGGGATCGAAGGGATGTCGCGCCCGGAGGACGGGAGGCGAGAACCGGCCGGCGGGTTCTTCGGGACGTAGCAGATCATGGAAGTGAGGGCGCCGGTGGCGATCGCGACTTGGTTCGAGACGAAGACGAACTGTGCCGAAAAGATGATCGTCAGCACGGCGGCATGGCAGAGATGAGGGGGCAGAGGGGGGAGCAAGACGCACAACAATCGACGTGATGATAAAGTTGATGGGGCGGAGCCAGGCGCCGCCGGGGATCATCATGATGATGCCGCGGGTGCTGGAAGACGCGAACGCGGTCAGTACCGAAGTGCGCTAGAGAGAGAAGAGGAAGAAGTGACGCACTCGCCGGCGATGAAGAGGTGGAACTGGATGATGAACGTCTCGAGCGAGCACTGGCCGAAGAAGATGAAGAACTTGGACGACGTCGACCGAAGCGCGGGCGTTGCATTGCGCAGGACGCACCACGCGAGGACGGGCAGGACCGAGACGTAGGGGTGGTAGGCGTTGTAGACGAACTTGCTCTCCCGGGTCAGCTCGAAGACGAAGTAGCCGATCATGGTCACCGCCGAGCCGACGATCGTGTACCGCTGCCAGTCCGGCCAGCGCGGGTCGTCCGTCAGGCGGAGGTCCTTGATCTTGATGAAGCCGTACGCCGTGAACATGCCCCACCACACGATCCACATGTCGAGCGTCTGGCGGAAGCGCCACTCGGTCGCGTTCCACTCGGTCGCGAAGACGGCGTTGATGAGCTCGAACGTCTTGTCGAGCGGGCCGGGGATCATGAAGTAGGCGGCGGTGACCGCGGCGGCGACGACGAGCTTGGTGAGGATGAACGCCGGCTTGTCGTTGTGCTTGTGGCCGATCCAGAGCGTCACCCAGATGATGCCGAACCCTGCAGGCGGGAGAAGGGGTCAGGTCTGAGAAAGAGCAAGAAGGGGGAAAAGACGAAGCACAGATGGTGACGAGCGGCGAGAAATAGTACGAGAGGTAGTCGGTGTTCATCACGTAGGCGAGGACGACGGTGAGGAGGTTGAGGCGGATGAGGATGTTGGCGACGCGGGCGAAGCCAAAGTCGGCCTTCTTCAGGAAGAAGCTGAGGTGGCCGTACCCGGACATGAAGAGGTAGGCAGCGACGAGGACGCGCATGACGTTGTAGATGCCCGAGATCTTGCTCGCGCCGACGTAGTGGTAGATCAGGATGGCGATTTGCATCCAGCCCTTCCACTCGTCCGTCTGCTCGCGGTTGAGGAAGCCGAGGTCCTTCTCCATCGGCTTCATGGTGAGCACACCGGCCGCAGCCGTGATTGCGCAGAGGACGCCGAACGTGAGCGCGTCGTACTGCTTGTTCTCCTTGAGGAAGAGGTTGGTCCGGTCCGCGACGAAGAGGAAGGCGACCGCGAAGCCGAAGACGGAGAGCGGGATGAGGTACTTCTGGTCGGGGAAGAAGCGGAAGACGGCCGGGTTCGTGTCGGCTGCGGGACGGGAGAATGAGTTGGCGCCGAGGAAGAGAGGGAGAAAAGGGCGCACGGCGAGAGTAGAAATAAACGCCCGCGGGGCCGAAGCCGACGAGGAAGAGGAGGAGAACGCTCTGGACCCAGTTGGGCGTCGGGTACTGGAAGCAGCACGTCTTGTCGAAGGGGAACTTCTTCGGCAGGACGTCGTTGCAGCGCAGGTTGAGCAGGATGCTCGCCTGCACTTTCGAGATTGCGTCGGAGAAGTGCAGCCCGTCGGCCGTCTCGTCGTCGAGGCCCTCGATGAGCTTGTTGAACGCGCGCGGGATGGCGAGGGAGGGGGTCATGCTCTTGTGCGCGGGCATCTGGCGCAGCTTCTCGTCGAGCAGGGCGTTCATCGTCTGGATGTCCTCGTGGTGGACGGTCGCAGCGCGCTCGGGCGACAGGCGCGACTCGATGGCGTTCTCGACCGGGAGGAGGATGACCTCGTCGGCGATGGGAGGGTACTCGGGCCCGGTTGCCGCGAAGACACCGTCCATCTGGCGATCCCAGGTGTTGACGCCGCCCGAGTCGGGGTGGCGGAGGTACCAGATGCCGCTGCCGAGCACTGCGAGCGTAGGCGTCCCGCTACCGGTCACGGAGCCGAGCGTGCCGTCGAGGAGCTGGGCGGTGCGGGTGCCGTTCAGGAAGGGGTCCCAGAAGAAGTTGAAGGTGATGCCGCCCGCCGTGATGGTGCGGTCCGAGTGCTTCTCGCCCGCCGTGTCGACGCTCTTGTCGACGTGCTTGACGGTCGCGTCTGGCAAAAAGAGGTTGCCGTCAGCAAGGACTGCAGGAAGAAGGGGAGGAAGGTCAAGAAAAGGGTGCCTACAGAAGACCTGGCGGACGGTCGAGTCGCCGACGAAGACGACGTTGCGTCCCTCGAGACACTGGGTAGCCTGCTTGGGCGAGTACGGGTGGAGCATGCAGCCGTCGGGCTGCCAGCTGGTGTGCTTGTCGTCGAGCCATCGTCCGTCGTTGAGCAGGGCACGGCACTTGAAGCGGTCACCCGAGTCTACCGAGGGGAGTGTGAGGGAAGCTCGTCAGTGCTGCCCAGTCCTCGTTCAGCTCGTGAGGACGTGCAGCAAGCGCGACTTGGAGCTCGACGGCGGAAGTCCAGCAGCTCGTCTCGCGCGCTCCACGGCACAAGGTCGGCGGTGCTCGCGCTGGACCGCCCGGCTGCGCGCTTCTTCACCACCTGCCCGTATCGGCACCTGCGCCCGTGCCGTCGTCGGCGTGCATCACCTCGTTTCCCAGCCCCCCACATCACCACGCGTGCTCTCCCCCTTCGCACCTCCGGGCAGCAATCTGGCCCGCTAGAAAGAGTGAGAGAGCTCGCAACGCACCCTGGAGGGCGAAGCGGAACACGGCGAGGGCGAGGACGAGGGCGATGAGGGCGCCGTGGATGGTGCGGATGGGAAGCTGGCGCTTGCTGTCCTCCTTGGCGGGTGCTGCTGCCGCCATGGTCGACGAGGGTGCAGCTCGGGAGCTGGAAAGAGCGCAGAAGAGCGAGAGCGGGTGAGAGCGGAAGAGGAAGAGCGGAAACGAGGACGAGGCTGGCACCGCGACGAGCTCCAAAAGCACTTGCAACTCTGTCGCGCAGATGGACGGTTGACAAGTGCTGAACCCGGGTTTGAACAGAAACGCAGTACAGAGGGGGGCGTGGACTACAGAGTAATGAGAGAGAGAAAAACAGCTGGTGAAGAGCGGCGAAGGGGAGAAAAGAGACTTTTGTATCTGCTGCGATGATGAGGAACGACGCGGGACGACGACGATGACGGGAGGGGGATAGTGGTATAACCGCCGGGAAGGAGAGAGGAAGACTGCACACTTTGTAAGAGGGGAAGACCGGAAGGAAGGAGGCGAGGGAGGAGGTGAGGGAGATTAGGCCTGCGAGGCGACAGCGGCGGCAGCAGCGGCGGCGGCCTGCTCCTGCGCGCCCGTGAGGGCGCTCACGGCCGGTGCCGCGGCGGTGCGCACGGCGAGGTCCGTCAGGAAGGTCGTGAAGGGCGCGACGCCGCGAACCTCGGCCGGAAGGCGGTCGAGCGTGCGGAGGATGCTCTCGTGGTGCGAGTGCAGCAGCTCGTTGAAGACCTGGAGCGCACCGAACGGCGTCGGGCGAGCGGCGAGGACGCGGCTGAGGAGGGCGGTGAGCTGCAAAGGGGAAAAGGGTCAGTACGAGAAGCTCGTGGTGAAGAAAGGAGGGTGCGGCGCACGAGCTGCTCGCGCACGCCGTCGCTCTTCGTCTCGGCAAAGGTCGAGATGAGGAAGGACGAGAACCAGTAGGTGTGGCTCGACGGGTACCGGAGGTGGTTTGCGCACGACGTGAAGAGCAGGTAGCGGGCTGTTCGGAAGGGAGAAGTCAGCTTCGTCATCGGAAGGGAGAGGGGACAGGAGAAACGCACGCTCGGGGTCGACCTCCTCGATGAGCGAGCGGAGGAGCTTGGCCGACGCGGCCTGGCCGTCAAACTTGATGCCGCCCTCCTGCGCCTTGGACCGGTTGATCGCGACCGCGCCGAGGTAGAGCACGAGCGAGTTGATGAGCGGCACGTTGTACTTGACCGGCGCCGTCTCGTCCGCGCCTGCGGGCTGGGCGAGCTCGATGCGCGCCTTGATCATCGCGAGGAGGTCGGCCGGCTCGCCCGACTGGAGGAACTGGTCGAGGGGCGCGCGGAGCTCGGCGGCGCTCAGGGCGGCGGTGAAGTCGCTCAGGAAGAGCGGCGTGCGCTGCGTCTCCGGGAGGAGCTCGAGCTTGAGGCCCGGCTGGAGCGGGTCGGGCAGGCGGATCTGCGCCGGGTACGAGCTCGAGATGAGGTTGTGGAGCTGCGTGCAGTTGTGCGGGATCGCGTCGCCGAGCGCGTACGCCGCCTGCGCGAGGAAGTCGGGGAAGTCGTGGAGGAGGACGAGGAGGATGCGCTCGGCGCCAATGTAGAGGGTGCGGGTCGTCTCGGTGAGCTGGGCCCGGCGGAGGAAGGGCGCCAGGAAGCGGAAGAGGGAAACGAGTTGGCGGAGGAAGGAGGTCCAGCCCTGGGTGAGAATGCGAAGTCAGTCTCGGCGTGTTCGAAAAGACAGGTTAGACCACGCACCTCGCGGTCCGGCATCGTGAGGAGCTTGGGCATGAAGAGCCGGTGCGAGATGAGCGCGACCCAGGAGAAGGTGAAGCCGGGGAAGAAGGACGGCTGGAGGGTGTTGAGCGAGTGGCTGCGGAGGGAAGGGAGAATCAGTCTCTGTAAAGAAAGGGGGACAACAGAGCGCCGACACGCACCTCAGGGCGACGAGGATCTGGTAGTACGCCGGGCCGAGGTGCGTCTCGATCGAGGCGAGGTTGCTGAGCAGACTCGAGAAGAAGCGGAAGAAGGGCTTCTGCTGGAAGTGCGGGCCGAGCTCCTCGTGCGAGTTGGCGAGGACGAGGACGACGATCGAGAGGACCTTGGTCATGTAGTGGACCTTGGCCTTGTCGTTGTTCGCGCCGGTTGGGTCGGCGTGGTACTTGATCATGAACGTGATGAGGCGCGCGAACGCGTCGACGGGCTGGAAGATGCCCGTCGCGGGCGTGCCGCCGCCGGCCTTGTTCTTGATGTACGAGTCGATCGAGACCTCGGCGCAGACGCGGAAGAAGAGACTCGAGATCTCCTCGCCCTTGAGGATGCCCTGCTTCTGCAGCTGGACGACGAAGTCGACGAACGACTTCTCGACGTTGAACGACTGCTGGTAGAGGCGGACCCATTCGGCGAAGCAGTGGGTGAGCTGCTGGCGCACCGCCGGCTCGTCCTCGGGCGAGAACTTGCCCGGCGAGAGCGTGCGGACGGCGCCGGCGCTGCCGCGCGACTGGACGTCCTGGAGGACCTGGCGGGCGGCGTCGGTCCCCTTGTTCTGGCGCTGGGCCTGGTTGAGCGCCTCGAGGACGTTGGCGAACTGCTCGCGGGTCGCGACGGGCGGGACCTCGCTGAGGGAGGCGGCGACGAGCTTGGCGGCGAAGTTGACGACCGAGGTGCGGAACTCGCGGACGACGAACTTGGCGAGCTGAAGGTCGAGGTCGGCGATCGGGATGAAGCGCGCCTTGAGGAGCGCGACTGTGACCGGGACGTTGAACTTGCGCTCGTCGTCGGCGTAGACGAGCCAGGCCGTAACCTCCTTGGCGACCTTGGCCGAGATGGCGCAGAGGCGGTCGAGGAGGAGAACGAAGACATCGCGGGCGAGGAGCGAGTCGCTGCGGTAGAGGAGCTGCACCACGCGCTGGGAGCAAGCGAGCGCGGTCTCCTCGCGGGCGGACGAGCTCGCCGCAACGAGCGGGATCTGCTCGAGGAGGCGGCGGAGGTCGCTCTGCTCGACGACGCTGGCGAACGAGGTCGCCTCCTCAGCCTGGAGGGCCTTGTCGAGCTCGGCGATGAGCGCAGCGAAGCGCTCGAGGGCCTGCGGGCCGGAGAGGACGGCCGGCTCGACCGCGGCGGTCGGCATGACGCCTTCGGCGAGCGCGGGCGACTCGCCGTACGCGACCCCGTTGCGACCGTCCATGGGCGGGAGGGCGCGGAGGCGGGCGAAGTCCTCGTAGACTTGGAGCTGGGACGGCGAGAGGCCGCCGAGCTTGAGGCGGAGCGGATCGGGGAGCATGCCCGAGTAGTGCGACGCCGCCATGGCCGCCGTGTCCCAGAACGCCTCGCGGGAGCGCTGCAAAGGAAGGGGAGTCAGCTCGCAAGGAATAAAGAGAAAAGGGAGGGAGAAACGCACGTCGCGGTGGCTCCTCCTGGAGAGGTAAGCCGGGCCAAGCCCGTCGTCGACCTCGAGGACGGCCTTCTCCATCGCGACCTTCTCGACGACCGAGCAGGCGAGGTCGAGGTTGTCGGCGACGATGACGACGAGGGCTTGTTCGGGGAGGGTCTCGTCGGTGAAGCCGTTCTGGAGAAGGATCGTGCGGGCGTGCGTGATCATGCTGAGGCGGAGCGGCTCCTTGCACGTCACGAGCGCGAGTGACCCGGCGAGGTTCTGCACCATGAGGTGCGCCGCGCCGGCCATCTTGCTCTCGTCGCCCTCCATCGCGAAGTCCTTCATCGTCAGCTCGCGGGTCGAGATGCCCGCGATCGTGACCGAACGCTCGACGACAGGCGCGATGATCTCGCGCACGGCGCGGTCGATCGCCATGCAGATCCACTGCTTGAGGTTGCGGTTGTTGGCGAAGAGTGGCAGCTGCGGGTTGAAGACGACGTTGTTGGGGAGGATCTGGAGCGCGGCCGTGACGGTCTCTGCGGGAAGGAGAGAAGGGTAAGCAATGTTCTCGGAAGAAGCGAAGGAAGGAAATGCACCTTGAAGGGAGAGGGAGTAGCCCGGCTGGTTCTGGCCGAGCATCGGCGGCAGGCGAGCCTCGCCCGCCGCACCAGGAGCGGCGGGAAGGGCATGGTGAGCAGCACCGAGCGGCGCGCCCGCCGCGCCGCGGAGGTCGTGCCCGTCGAGGTCGTGGCCGCCGAGCCGGCCGGACTGCTGCTGCGCGGCGAGGTTTGCGAGCGCGAGCTCGACCGACGAGGCCGGGATCGGCTGCGGACCGCCCGCGCCGGACTGCTGCTGGGCGGCGGCTTGGACGGCGGCGAACGCGGCGGATTGGGCCTGCTGCGCGGCGGCTTGGGCGACGCCGGCCGCGGCTTGAGCGGCGGCGGCCTGCTGCTGGGCGGCGAGCTCCTTGGAGCGGTTGCGGAGGAGCTCGGTCGGCTCGACGTCCTTGAGGTCGACGTCGAGCGACTTGCAGAGGACCTCGATCTCGAACTTAAGGTTGAGCTTGAGCTCGGCGAACTGGTAAAGCTCGACGAGGAGGCGGAGGATGGCCATGAGCCAGGGGTTGGGCGGCCGGAAGACGCGCGACTTGGCGCACTGCTCGAGGACCTTGCAGACGAACGGGATCGCGACGATCAGGCGACTCGAGTCGTAGCCCTCGATGAGGAGCTGCTTGAACGCGATGTTGGACTGCTTGATCGGCTTGTCCTTGGCGAGCGTGAGGCCTCCGAGCCACGAGCCGAGGTTCTTGAGGAGGGTGCGCTCGGTCGACGACTGGACCGTCTTGTCCGAGTTGAGCAGCGTCGCGAGCTTGACGAACGTCTCGTACAGGACGCGCTTGACGAGGTTCGGCATCTGGAGCGCGTCGAGGAACTGCTGGTAGAGCTGGTGGTTGTTCGGCTCGATCGAGACGCGCTGCGCGACGAGGTAGTGGGCAAACCAGGCGAAGTGATGCGGCTCGATGCGCTCCATCATGTCGGCGACCTTGCTCTCAAAGTTGCTCGGCGCGAGGTTGTTGACGATGAAGAGGATCTTGTCCGACGTCGCCTCGTCCGGCGCCTCGGGGTCGCCGCCGGCGTCCTCGACGTGGATCGCCGTGAAGGCGAGGCGCTCCGGCTGCTGCGGCGCCTGCTGCTGCTGGTGGTGCTGGAGGTCGGCGCCGGGACCGCCGCCGCCGATGCTCGCGCCGTCGACGAGCTCGCCGACGACGCCGGCAGAAGGCGCATCGGCGCCGTCGCGCTGCATGAGCGCCTGGCGGGCCGTGTTGGCGACCTCGGGGTGGAGCTGCTGGACGTGCGGGATCGAGAGGATCGAGTGCGCGAGCTGGGGCCACTCGCTGAGACGCGCCTGGAAGCGGGCGAGCGCTTGGATGCCGAAGCGGAACCAGTTGCTATCGGGCGGGTTGCGGAGGGCGTCGAGGACGTAGCGGACGGCGATGCCGAGCGGGACGAAGTCGATGAGGTGGTACTGGATGAGATCGCCAAAGAGGCAGGCGGTGAGGGCGAGCTCGTTGGCCGGGTAGGTGTTGAAGAAGCGGTGCTCGTCGAAGAGGCCGTGGAGGAAGCACGCGAAGAACTCGTGGTCGTGCGTGTTGTTCGACTCCTTGGCCTGGCGGAGCGCGGCGACGACCTTGTCGACCGAGATCTCCTGCTCGTACATGCGCTTGTAGAGCGCGTCGCACTCGGCCTCGATCTCGGGCGAGAAGCTCGTGACGGCCATGCCCGGCTCCGAATCGGTGTTCTTCGGGGAGAAGTTCATGAGGCGCGGGTGGAGCTGGAGGCACTGCGTCCGGACCTCCTTGAAGAGCTCGACGTCGTTGCCGGTGAAGAGCTCGTGGCTGCCAATCGAGAGTCAGTACCAGCTCGAAGGGAAAGAGAAGAGGAAGAAAGGGGAACGCACTGGGCCCTGAGCACCCTCATGAAGACCGCGATCGTCGCCGCGTTGAGCGCAAGCGTCGTTGGCTCGGGCGGGTGGTCGACCTCCTGCCGCCTCAGCTCGTGCTGGACCTTGTGGCCGACGAACTCGAGCGTCGCGCGGACGAGCGGCGAGCCCTGCGCCTTGATCTGCTGGGTGAGCCACTTGTCGAGGTTGAGGTACTCGCGCCGGCTCGCGAGCGCGGCGAGGTCGAGCGCGAGGACGAAGGGGCGGAGCTCGAGGACCTGGTCGAGGACCTTGAGGTCCTGCGCGATGTCGATGATGCGCGTTACGTTCATCTCTGACTCGCCGTAGAAGTCGCGGAGCGCGGCGAAGAGGAACTGGCGGTCGAGCTGGTGGAGGCGGAGGAAGACGAGCTGGTGCGAGGGGTGGCCGGCGAGGAAGGTCGAGAGGAGGCGGGCCGTGAGCTCGGCGTGGATCGAGTTCCAGGGTTTCTGCGAGAGGAGAAAGAGGTCAGGACGGTCCAGATGAGGAGAAAAGAGCGGACACGCACCTCGATCTGCACCAGCGCAATGAGCACCAGCTCCGGGTTGGCCTTGCACCCGCGGTCGAGCAGGTCGTGCACCCGCGCAGCGAGCTCCTGGTTGCTCGCGCCGCTCGTGGTCGCCTCGCCGCTGAGCCGGACGAGCGTCTTGGTGAGCTCGAGCGCGTTCCACGGCGCGGTCTGCACCTGCACCGCGAGCTGCTTGATGGTCGGGCCCGACGCGGCGGCATCCTCGAGCGCGACGACACGGTGGACCGAGGCGAGCGCAGGGAGGTTGAGCGCCGGCTCGGTCGCCATGCCCGGCGGGGGCGCGACGCCGGAAGGAGGAGGAGGGTTGGTCGGAGAGGGGGAGGAGGCGAGGAACACGAGACGGTCGAGAAGGGAGAACTGCGCGAGCGGGTTCGCCCACTGGGTCCACAGGCCCGAGATGGCGCTGCTCCCGCCCAGCGCCGAGACGAGCGGCGGGCACCCGAGCTGCGCCGCCCCCTGCGGGGGGTTCGCGCGGTGCTGGTGCTCGTCGACGGTGTCCTCCTCCGGGTACGCTTGCGGCGCAGGCGAGACGGCGAGGAGCGCGGCAAACGCGCGCAGGCCCCAGCCGTCCGGCAGGGTGCGGAGCGGCGAGTCGTACGCCTTGACGACGTCGCCCCAGCGCAGCGCCGGGTGCAGGTCGTGCATGGCCCGGACCCAGGCGACGACGGTCTGCTCGAGCGGGCCCCGGCCCGCGTCTCCCTCCTTCTGCGCCAGCTCGACGAGGTCAAAGAGCTGCTGCGCCACCCTCAGCTCGAGTCCTCCGTCCGAGCCGGACCCGTCTTGCGACGAGAGGTTGCCGTACTTGGCGAGGACGTTGCGGACGAGGTCGACGCTGCTCAGCGCCGGCACGGGCGCCATCCTCGCCAGGACCGAGACGAACGACGGCGGGCGGCGCGCGTCGAACGCGACGTCATTGAACGCGTGCGCGAGGGCCTGCGCGCCGACTTCGGCGCCGAGGCGGCCGCGGACGGCGGCGACGACGAGCGCGCGACGGTCGTCGTCCGAGAGAACAGGCTCGGCGGTCAACGGGTCGGCGTCGGGCGAGTCGGCGAGGGTGAGGTCGGAGAGGAGAATGGAGAAGAGGCGCGAGATGGGGAGGGGCGAGAGCTCGGCGAGGTCGTGCGGGGTGGAAGGCGGGTTACCGAGCTGCTCGAGGGCGGGCGGGAGGATCTGGCGCAGGAGCTTGGCGGCGTCGAGGCCGAGGGTACGCTTCTGGCCAGAGACGGCGGGAGAAGAGGCGGAGGCGGAGGGGTAGAGGAGGGTGAGGAACGGGGCGAGGAAGACGAGGCGCTCGAGCGGAGAGAGCTCGGATGAGAGGGACGGGTGGGAGAAGAGAGTCGGCAGGGAGAAGGAGCGAAGAACCGAGTCGGTGCCGGCGGGCCCGTCGGCGCCCTCGAGGACCGCGTCGCGGAAGCGCTCAGCGAGGCCGGGGTCGCGGGCGCAGCGCTGGACCTCGGAGGCGAGGAGGCGGAGGTGGAGCTCGGGGGAGGGCGAGGGCTGGGAGGCGGACGAGGGTGGGGGCGAGGCGGGAGAGGTGGTGAGGAGGGAAGCGGCACCCTGGATGAGGCGGCGGATGAGGTGCTGCTGCGGGGCGGGTCCGTGGAGCTCGATGAGCTGTTGACGGTCGAGGAAGAGAGGGAGGGTCAGTCAGAGTGAGCGGTATGTCAACGCGTGAGTGGACGCGTCGGAGGGAGGGAGGCGAGGTAAAGTTGCGTACCGAGCGGATCTCGTCGCGGTTCTTGTTGAAGTTGTCCTCGGAGAGGGTCGAGAGGAGGAAGACAATCTGGGCCTGAGTGGGTGTCTGGGGTCAGTACGAGGAGAGCGTGAGGTGGAGGAGGAGAAGGCGAGGGAACGAGGGAGGGGAGAGAGAGAGCGAGCTGACCCTGACGATGGTGAGGAGGGAGGTGGATGCGCCAGACTGCTGCTGCTGCTGCTGATTGGTGGGTTGCTGTTGCTGCAGCTGGCTGCCCTGAGGCTGGGGTGGTCCAAAGCCCGGCGGAGGACCACTGGGCATCGCCATCCCGCTCACTCGGTCACTCCGGCTGGACGACGGGTGCTACCGAGAGCTAGGGGCGGTCTTGGTGGCGCAGTGGGCCAGGTGAGGTCGTACACCAGTCGTACGGGGCGGCAGAAGGACGACGGTCGAAGGGCGAGGGAGGGGGACCAGGTCCAGGCGCTCGTCAACACCAACAGCGGCGGCGGAGGAGGAAGACGACGGGTCGAAGGGTGTGCTGGTCGCCGTCTGTGCACGCGCCAACTCGAGCTAGCCTCTCACACGCAACCCAGCACGAGATGGTGAGAGGACGAGCAAGGTCGGCCCTCGACTACCCCTCACTTGTAAGGGCAAGCAATACAACCACCTCGCCTTTCTATCTCTCGCTCTTTTGCCCACTCTGCCAGCTCAGCTGCGTGCACAGTCGCTCCTGCACGCTCTTTCGACGCCTGCCGGGCCGCGGAATGAGCGAGAGAAAGTGCTGTAGCTGCCTTTTCTCGTTCTCCTCTCCCGCGTCTGCAAGCCGTTCCCGTTTTCACCAGCCGACGTCTGCTCTGCCCGACCGGAACGACCACACCTCGCGTCTCGACAGACGTCCGTAAGCTCGTATGGCAAACCCGCGCTCTACTTCTTGCCCGACTTCTCTGCTCGCCGACACCACCATCCGAGTTGGGTCAGTCGCCCCTCTCCAGAGCAGACGGAAGAGACCAAGGGAGAGAGGGAAAAAGCGCACTGATACCGCCACCGCCGAGGGGACCGCCCTTGCCGGCGCGCTCCTGCAGCTCCTTGAGCTTGGCGGCGTCGGCCTTCTGCTTGGCCTTGAACTGCAGGGTCGCGGGGAGAGAAGGGTCAGACCGTGCGTCTCGGGTAGCAGAGTATCGGATGCCCGAGGTGCGAGGTGCGCGGTGCGGTAAAGAGGGGCGAGCGTGGCCGAAGAAGAGGCGGGAGGGAAGGGGGGAAAGGAGCGGGAAAAGCGCGGTTCCGCCTGACGCACCGCAATGTCGTCCTCGTCCTCGTCGACCTTGGTTTTCTTGGCGGCCTTGCTGAGCGGGTGCAAGAAGGGGTGGGTCAGTCTCGCCTGAAACCAAGGAGGAAAAGGGAGAAGGAGGGGGACAGAATGGGAGGGAGGAGCAGACGCACAGCGGCTTGAGCTTTCCTGTGCGGCGGTAAAGAGGAAGCAAAGGCAGGAAGGGGTCAGCTCGCATGTCGGCTGACGGCAAGGCAGTTGAAAGAGGGGAGCAGAGGCGGCGAGCAGCGGACGCGGAAGTCGGACAGGACGCTGCGAGACTTGCGACTGGGATGGCCCCTAGGGCATGCCCAGATTGTCCCGCTGCACGTTCGTGCTGCCGCGCTGACCGCCTCTGGACGCCTCGAGCTGCCTGCCCGCGCCTGCCCTGCTCTGCGACCAAGCCTCCTCGCCGCCAGTTCGGCTCGCCGTGCCCTTTCGAGGTCGTTCAAGCTCATCCACCCCCTCTCTGTCCCCCTAATCGCCCTGCTGTTGTCCTTGAAGCGAGTGGAGGGCGGCGAGGCGAGGAGGCGATGAAGCTGAAGAAGGGCAGACGAGGGAGGGGGAGGAGGGAAGGTGCAGGTTGGAGGAGGGGCGTAGGTGTGAGAACGAGTGCGAGTGTACCTCCTTGGCGGCCAGACATGTCAGCAGATGAGAGTGGGAGAGCGCAACCCCGTCGCCGCCGCCGTCGTTGCTCTTGACCAGCTTGCACTGCTCACTGCTGTCGCTCAACTGGCTCGAATCGACTCGGAAGCGACTCGAATGGATGCCTCCACCGACTGCCACTGACCGCCAACCTCACCTCTCCAGTCAGTCCTCCCTCCCCCTCTCCCCACCTCGCCCTCTCCCTCAACTTGCTCCTCATCGCTCTCTCCACAGTCACCGTCCAGTCCGACCCGGCCCCAGCTCCCTCCTCCGCCTCCTCGCTCTTTCCCTCCGTCAGCCCCGCCCGCACCGCAACGACCCCGAGCGTCCCCTCCCTCGGGTTCCGCACCAACAACATGCGCACCGCAACCAACCCCTCCTCCTCGCCCAGTCGCACCCGCGCCCACGCTCGCGGGGCTTCGACGGCCTCGGCAGCAGGCGGAGCAGGCGCAGGCGGAGGAGGAGGAGGAGGAGGCGCTGAACGGACCGCGGCCGAGTCGGTCGCGCGTTGGCGCTCCCTCGTTGCTGCCCACATCGCCCAGATCCAGCGCGACGGCTGGCGCTCCGGCGTCTTTGGCCGAACACGACTGCGAGGAAGCGGCGGCGCGAACGGGTCGGGAACGGCCGGCGCAGGGAACGGCGTCGAGGCGACCCTGCGGAAAGGGCTGAAGAGCTTCGCGGCGCTGTGGGTTACCGAGGGCGACGCGGACGCCGAGGCGAAGGCGCACCTGCATGGCGACTCGGACCTCCCGTCCTCGGCGGCGCCCGGCGCGGGCGGGAAAGGCAGGTCCTCGTTCGGCCTGAGCCGGCTGAGCATAGGCGTCGTCGTCCTCCTGTTCCTCCTCGGGTTGCGCGAGGTCCTCTTCTCTTCCTCCTCTTCATCTTCCTCCTCCACCTCTCGGAGACGCCTCACCCCCGCCGAAGTCTCCCGCCTCGACCCCTTCTCCGTTCTCCGCGCCCTCTCCCCGTCCACCAAGAACAGCAAGCTCGCGACCTCCCTGCCGGGGCACGACCGGCTCTTCCGCTCCGCGCCGAGCGCAGCGACGATGGACGACCTCGACGCGTACCTGAACGAGCTCGAGGCCGGCGACACGACCGCCGTCGTGCTGCACTGGAAGCGCACCGACAACGTCAAGGTCATCGTCGCCCACCTCTGCCAGTACTCGATGTTCGAATGCGTCCTCGTCTGGAACAACAACCCCGACGTCTTCTTGACCCGCGAGGTGCGTCTCTCACAGCCTTCTCCCTGTCGTTTCTCCGCGTGCCGCCCCCTTTCCTCCACTCTCTTTGCCTTCTCCACCTCAGCCCATCTTTCCCGCCCATCTCTCCTCCTTCCACGTCTCGCCCTCCTCTCTCCGCCCGCCTTCTCCTGCCCCTCGTCCTTGATCAAGGACTGACTCTCCCCCGCCCACAGACCTTCTCCTCCTCCCGCTGCGCCCCGCACCGCCTCCGCATCTACAACTCGCCGCGCAACCTCCTCTTCTTCGCGCGCTACCTCGCGTGCGCGGCGCACACCTCGACCCCGCACTGCTTCTTCCAGGACGACGACTGGGTCGTCCAGCCCGTCCGCGCCATGTACGCCCAGTTCAAGCGCGACCCCGAGGGCCCGATCGTCGTCAGCACCAACAGCGAGGTCGCGACGCTGTACGGGCTCGAGTGGTGCTTCTTCCGTGCGTTTTGAGCTTCTCCTTCTTCCTTCTCCTCTCTTACAGGCCCCTCCTTCCCTCTTCCTGTAACCCCTTCCCTTCTCCCCTGTTCCTGCTACTTCATCCCTTCCTCCTCACTGTCTTCTTCCTTCCCTCTTTCTCGGCTCTATCCTCGACTTCCTTTGCCTGTCGCCTCTTCCGTCGTCTTGCTGCTCTCCCTCACTCCTCATCTCGGCACTGACCGCGCCCGCACACCCCGCAGAGTCTCCCCTCCACACCTGCTTCTCCTGGGTCGGCACTGGCGCCTTCACCTCCCGTACGCACGTCGAGCGCTTCCTCGCCACGATCACCTACCTCGGCTACTCGCGCGACGAGCTCGCGCACGCCGACAACTCGTTCGCGACCTTCATGAACGAGCCGCCGTACGTCATTGAGAGCCGGCTCGCGCAGCTGCCGGACAAGGGCGGGCACAGCGAGGGAGAAGGCATCGCGCGGAACAAGGCGTTCATCGTGCGCTTTCCCCTTCTTTTCGTCTCTTCCTCGAGCGCCACTGATCTGTGTCCACGTGCAGCATAAGGGCCTTGAGCGCTTCGTCTCCTTCCTCGGCGCCGACTTCCCCCTTTCCGCCTCTCTCCCCTCCGCCCCTCTCTCCATCGACCCAGCTCCGTACCGCCCCTCGCTCTCTCCTCCCCTTCCGCCCCATCCCTACGCGCACCACGTCCGTGCCCCGTGCTTCTCCGTCTCCTTATCCAACCCGCGCGACCCCGCCGACCCGCAGTGCCTTTTCCTGACCAACCTCGCGCTCCTCCCCCCGCCCGACGCGGTTCCGTACCCCGGCCCCGAAGCGGTCGGGAGCTTACAGAAGTGGGAGGAGCTCCTCGGGCACACGGCACGGGGGTGGATCGAGGGTGGCGAGTTGTGGAGCGAGGAGGAGGCGTGGAAGCGGAGGTGGAGCTACGCTGCGGCGGTCGACGGGGATGCGCGCACCGCTTTCCGGAGCATGGACGGTGCGTCTGCCATCTTCCCCTAATCCGCACCGTGAACGGTACCGACTTTTTCCCCCTCTCCCAGTCGTCCGCGAAGGCGACTACGTCGGGCTCGGCCTCCTTGGCTCGCTGGATCCGGCTTGGATCCCTCGAGTGACTCTCCATATACTTCTCGAGGATGCCGACGAGGTGCTCAAGGCGCTCACGGTCGAGGTCAGCGCAGACGGGTATCGCTGGGTGCGTCCCTTCTTCTTTTTTTTCTCTTTCTGGCTCCCTCTTCTGCCTTTCGCCATTTCCTCGCGCCGTCTTTTGGCCATTCTTTGCCTCGCAACAAGCTCCGCAAGCTACAATGCTCACCCCTCCCTCCCTTGCAGTTCGCACCCCGCGCCTCTCGCTCCGGCCACTCCCCCACCCTCACCTGCTCCTCTTCCTCCCACCGCTCCACCCGTCCCGACACCTCCTTCCCCAACTCTCGCCTCCTCTCCCCTCTCGCTGCCCGCCTCCGCCGCCAAGACCTCGCCCTCGAGGAGAGCACCGGCGCCCTCGGGCGGTGGTGGCGCCGCCGGAGACGGAGCGCTGAGCGGGTCAAGGAGTGCGCAGTTGAGCTCAGCGCGCAGCTTTATGTGCCCGTCATGGTGAACGGATGGGTGCAGTCCCCGGGACCGGGGAGGGAGGATGAGGAGATTGGAGGCGAAGGGTGGCGGTTTGTGCGGCTTGTTGTGAAAGGGGATGCCTCAGGACGGGAGCGACATTTGGAGGTAGGGTGGGGCGTGTATGAGCTATGGCTGACAGCGCCGGGGAAGGAGGTCTAGCGTGTCTGCAGAACTGTCCTCTTCTCAAATATGCTTGAGCTCGGCAAATCTCCTTCTGCCTGTACTTGCAGATGGAACGCAGGAGGAGGGGATTGCCACCGTTGCTGAGAGCCAAAAGGATAAGACAGGCCCCGCAGGAAGCAAAAGAGAAATGCTCAGTGGCGGGATCGAACCGCCGACATTGGACTTGCACGCGGAGCGTATTAGGTCCACATCATAACCAACTAGATCAACCGAGCTTGACAACGCCGGGTCAAAACTGCATTTCTATGGCCTTAGCTCAGTTTCACCGTTACGCTCTCTTTCCTTTTGCCACTTGAGGGGCAGTTGCTGTGTTCAGTAGACTGCCCAGCCCTGTGACCCTATGCAGGCGCCCTGTTGCCCTCCACGCGCAGTGCCACCCTTAGTCCGCAGTGCTCTGCCTGTCTCTTCCCTTTCCCCCTCTTGCTGCAGAGCACGGACTGCTTGTGGACAGCGCACGTACCTCCCTGGCGCAGCAGCGCAGTGCCCACCAGGGCATGCCACACAGGCGCAGGCTACCAAAGCCTGGTACTGCAGACCCTTGCAGCAAAAGGGGATGTTGGCCGCAAGCAACTGGCTGCCTGCCACGACGTCCAAAAGAAGAAGACCGCCCAATGTGGGGCTCGAACCCACGACCACCAGATTACGTTTGCTCGTAATGAGCATTCGTAAGAGTCTGGTGCTCTGCCGACTGAGCTAACCGGGCTGGTTGAGGGGAGGCTTCCGGTTTGCCAACCAGTTGCCATGCAGCCATCGGAGCACCAACAGGCACTGGGGCAACTTGGCAGAAGCATGGAGCAACTTGCGGCTGGCATGCAGAACAA
>JAQJIZ010000098.1:0-16869 GCA_029873605.1 Rhodosporidiobolus sp. SP3-3/4
TAACCTAACCTAACCTAACCTAACCTAACCTAACCTAACCTAACCTAACCTAACCCTAAGCTTCGCACACGACCCGATCCCCCGCCGGCTCGCAAGCTCGCCTACGCCGCTATGCGGAAGCTTGAAGAAGGGAATGGGCAATGCTACATATGCTCCCACTGGTAAAGGAGGAAAGGGAAAGGGAAAGAAAGTTGAAACAGCCGGCGAAAGGGAACAAAACCGGAGAGGAAGAAGGAAGTCTACAACACCACGCTCCTACTGCGCCTGCCCGCCCACCTGCACGCCCAGCACCCGGCTGACCTTGTCTGCGCTCCCCCCTCCAGGCTTCAACACCGGCCTTCCGCTCCCGCTGCCCGTCCCGCTCCCACCCGCTCGCGGCTCGTCCTCCTCGTCCGAATACCGCGCGTCCAAGCTGCCCCGCGGCGTCCCCTCGCGGCTCAGCGCTGACGTAGCGTAGTGATGCCCGCCCGAGTACGCGCGGTCATCGTCGAGCGACAGGCTCGCGCGCGGGTGCAAAAGCGGCTCGGTCGGCGCCTCGCCGGCCGAGAGGGACGGGACGGGGTCGGCCTGCGCGGCGTCGGCGATGTCGGAGGCGAAGAAGCGGCGAAGGAGGACAGGGATGAGGACGGCCAGGATGACTGCGCGTGCAAGGAGATGGGCGCGGAAGGTAGCGCGGCGGCGGGAATGGCGGCGGAAGGAGCAATCCGGATGGTGGGGAGAGGAGGACATGAAGAGGTTAGCTCGCTCACAGAAGAAAGGCGAGGTAAGGGAGAAGACGGAGAGAGCGACGCACTCCCGCCCAACCCGAGCGCATTCTGCCAGCTGATGAGGTGAAAGTCGTCCGAGCTGGTCATCTGGTCGAGGGTCGTGCCGATCTGCGTGTGGATGTACGAGACGCCGGCGATGCCTGCACGGGGGAAGACACGGGCGAGAAGCGGAAAAGGGGAGGAATGTAGACGGGTGGTCAGTCTCCCTTCTACAAGGCCGCCACTCTCGCAGAATCCGCTGCGGCGAGCGGAACTGAGAGAGGAGAAAACTCATGGAGAAGCGAGAGACGCACCCAAGAACGTCGAGATCCAGAACGTCCAGATCGAGATGCCAAGGTGCGGCGCGACGACGTTGACGACCCAGTGCGGCGGAAGAGGGGCGATGCTGCGGGTGTGTAAAGCGGTACGAGGTAGGAGAGGAGGAAAAAGGTAAGGAGGGCAGCGTGAGGGCAGGGAGGAACGGTGAGAGACGAAAGACGGAGAAGGAGAAGAGGGTCAGCGCGCGGTCCTCCCGAGCTCACGCGAGTCAAGAGCGAGCCCGCCACGCCCAGAACGAGCACAGCGACCGCCACAGCACGTTCCTACCCGCGGAAGAAGGAATCCGCCAACGCACCGGAGGATGACGAGGTACGAGATGAGGTTGGCCTTGTGCTTCATGACGCGGTCGGTCCACGCGTCGACCCGCTGCTGCCACACCTCGGAGTGGAGGAGGACGGCGGGGCCGAGGGCGGCCGACATGAGGTAGCATAGGAGGGCGCCGGTGGCGACGCACTGCGCGGAAGCGGGAACGAAGGCGGCAGGGACGAGCGGCGGCAGGAGAGTGGAGGGGGAGGGCAGAGAAGGCGAAGGGTCATGACGGTGTAAGGAGCGGGAGGTGGCGGGCGGGGAAAACGGCGAAGGCGAGCGAGGGAAAGCCGGAACGAGGGCAGAGAAGACAGGGAACGAAAGCGGAAAGAGAGGGGAAGGCCATCAATGCGGCTACTTTGGGGCCATCCTAGCCCCGCTCGATCTGGTGGAACGAAGGGGCAAGGGGGAGAATGAGAGGATGCTGCAGACTCACGAAACAGACGAGGGGCAGCGCGATCATAACGCCCCAAAGCGCGCCGCCGAGGATCGAGAGGTACATTGAGCCTGGGATGGAGAAGGCTTGAAGGCTGTCGAGCGGCGGGTCGGGGTAGCGGGAGCGAGGGGGTGAAGAGGAACGTGAGGGCGAAGACAGGGAAACGGGGCGGCGGGTCGAGGTAGAAGAGGTGGCAGACGGGAGGCGGGGGCGGTAGGGAGGTTGAATGAAGGAGGAGGGCGGGGGGAAAGCAGGCAGGGAGGAGAGTGGAGGGGAAAGACGGCGTCAGCCTCGACCGTGCCTTGCATCGGTATTGTCCGCGAGCAGAACTCGCGATGCTCGGAAAAGGCAGGCCGAGGAGAGCGCGACGTACAAGAGGTAGACGGTGACGTAGCAGCCCATGACGCGCCAATTGTTACGCTCGCGGTAGACCTGGAAGACGAGGCGAGCCGCGAGGTGGCCGGGTTGAGGAGCGCGTTGAGGTGCGGTCAGAAGGAGTGGGCGGCCGAGGAAGGATGATTCAGAGCAGTATAGTCGATAGAGAAGGGTAAGAGGAGAGAAAGGAGATGAGGCGAAGGTGAGGGGGTCAGCGGAAGGAAGGAAGAGGACGGAAGAGAGCCAGTAGATGCACCTGCAGGACCTCGTTCAACCGCTTGAGGTCGTCAAAGCTCTTTGGGAGCTTGACGTCCTTCTTGTGCTCGTCGTCGATGGGCGGCAAGAGGCCCTTGAGGAGCAGGTACAGCCCAAGGACGCTGACGACGAGGAGGGCGCCGGCCTGGAGGCCGGCGTAGAGGACGGGGCGGCGCTCGCGGAGGGGCGCGCCGCCGAGGTGCAGTTGCGGGTCGAGCGAGCGGAGCGACGAGAGCGACGAGACCGAGGTCGAGCGGCCGCGGTGCGCCAGCGCTGGACGCGGGAGGAGGTCGCCGCCGGTAGGCTGGTGGCTCGGTGCATTGGCGGCGGGGGAAGGAGGGAGTTCGATGCCGCCAAAGGTGCTTGCTCGTGGCCGTCCGGTGGTCGAGTGCTCCTGCTGGTCGTGGGTAGCGCCCGGGTCGAGGTCGATGACGAACTGAGGCCCAGTCCTCCTGCCCTCTAGGCCGTAGTGCTGCTCGCCAGGCCCCTCCGTGACGGTGAACCCGCTCTCGCCCGCCTGCTCCCCCTCGTCCCCCTCCTCGTCCTCCTCATCGCTGCTGCCCCTCCCTCGTGCTGCGCGGATGGTCCTGAGCGAGTGCTCCGACCTGTAGCTCTTGGGCGCGTGGTGATCGTGCTGCTCGTGGTGGCTGTCGAGCGAGTCTTGAGAGAGGGACGAGGCGGCGAGGTGGTGCTGCTGGTCGCTGCCGACCAAGGAAGAAGGGTTTGACGCCACGAACGACCGCTGCGACGATAGAGACGACACCGTGGACGAGCGGGAGCGGCCACTCATCCTGGCCAAAGCGAGTGAGAGCAGGACAAGCAGAGCAGGGCGCCACGGATCCCAGCCGACGTCGAGCGGGCCGAGGCCGACTTCGCTCGCCAAGTCGCTCCCTCTCTCGCTCTTCCGTTCTCTGCTCGCACATAGGGGCAAGAAAAGCGTGCAAGCGACGTTTCGAGAGGAAGGAAGAACTCGATAGAGGCGAGAGAGGGCGACACCGGGTCAGCCCCCAAAGGGGAAGAAGGAAAAAAAAAAGGCGGAAAATACGCAATGCTAGAGCTGGCTAGGGGGAGCGCGTGAAGGACGAAAGGGGAGGGGGTAGAGCACAAGAGAAGCGCGGCGGGAAAGAGGAAAAGGGTAAAGTCGAGAAGGGGAAACAAAGGGGTAAGGAAAGCGAGAAAGACGGGTATCATGCGAGGCGACGAGAGGGCGTGGGGTAATGAACGAACGACGGCGAGACGGGAAGAGAGAAGAGAGAAGGGAAAGAGAAGAAGAGTGTCCTTGAGGCCGATTTGGGCGAGAGCGGGCGGGTTTCTTGACGGCGCTCAGTCAAACCACCTGCGGCGACCCAAGGCTGTCAGTACGGTGAGGAGCAAGGGAGAGAAGAGCCGAGACGCACCACTTGATGTCGAAGACGCCCATCGACTGGGTGCCGCCGAGGGCCGAGAAGGCTGCGCGCACGTCCGCCGGATCAGTTCAGGCCGCTCGAGAACGAAAAGGACGCTACGTACCGCCCCAACTGAGGTCAAGGCAGCTGTCGTTGTTGCACGTCGGGCTGAGGCGAGGAGAAAGAGGGATCAGTCGAGCTGCGGAGGGAGACGGAGAGAGAGAGAGTAAGGAGACGCACCAGGAATCGGCCACGAGCGCACTGATCGTGTCGCCCGTGTCGACGCGCTCGATCGTGACGTACTTGCCGCAGTGGCTGCCGGACGCGTACGTGTTGGTCGGGAGCGCGACGAGCAGGGTCGAGTCTGCGCGAGGGCAAAGTAAAGTCAGGAGTCGGTCTCGGAGGGAACGAGAGCGCGAGACGAACCCGAGTTGACCTGGCCGCAGTTGCCGGCGACGCCGTTCTGGTAGAAGAACGTCGCGATGCCGCCGGTGTAGACCTTGCTCGACCCGGACGACGAAGAGCTCGACGACGAGGAAGACGAGTCGGACGAGGCCGACGCGGAGGCCTTGGCGGCCGCAGCGGCAGAGGACGAGGACGACGCGGCCCACGCGGCGTCGGCGGAGGACTTGGAGGCTATGTGGGTGTACAAGCGAGAATGGGGTCAGTGAGGGGAAATGAAACAGGGCAAGGGGAGACGGGACGTACCGGCAGCAGCGGCGGCGGACGAAGACGAAGACGCAGCCCAGAGCTCGTAGGCGGCAGCCGACGAGGAGGCTGTTTGGGGCCAAAGGCCAGGTAGAAGAAAAGGGTCAGTTCTCCGATCTCACCAAGCACCCGGCCCAAGATCGACCCGAAGGCAGAGGACGCAGAACGCACAGGCAGCGGCAGCCGCAGCGGCCTCCTTGCTCTTCTCAGCCGCGGCGCTCGCGGACGACGCGCTCGCCTGGCTGGCATAGTACGCCTCCGAGTCCCACGCGCTCGTCGTCGTCGTCGTCGTGGTCTGCGGGGCCTGCGTAGTCGTCGTCTGGGGCGCAGCGGTAGTCGAGGGGACGACGGCGGCCTTGATCGCGGCGCCCTCGGTCGAGGCAACGCCCTTCTGCTGCGAGACGGTCGACGCGGCGCCGCCGGCCTTGGGGGCCGCCTTGCTGCTCGCGCCCGCGCTGGCACTCACGCTCACGGCCTCGCTCGTCGAGGACGAGGACGCGGCGGCGGCAACAGACGACGAGGAGGCGGGCACGGCGACGGACGCGTCCGAGAAGGCGAATGTGATGGCGAGCTCGCCAACGTCGAGGTCGCCGCCGAGGGCGGTGAAGGCCGACGACGAGAAGATGGTGTAGTCGTCGCGGTTCGAGGCGTCGACGACCGTGGCGGTGATGCTGCGCGGGCGGAAAGTCCGAAAGTGGGAGGGGGAGGAAAACGGATCGCGCAAGGTCAGTCCCGGCTCGGCGTGTGAAGGAAGAGGCAGATGCACTTGGCACCGGTGGCAGTGTTGGTCGCGACGACGGTCTGGCCGCAGAGGGCACTCTTCTCGTTGACGTTGGGGTAGAGGGCGAGCGGGAGGCCGACGACCGAAGCGGTCTCGTCGAGCGTGTCGCCGCACGAGGTGATCCAGCCCGACTCGGCGTACCAGATGGCGGTGGTCGAGTAGGTCTCGGCGGAGGAGGAAGAGGAAGAGGCGGAGGAAGACGAGTTGGCCGAGGAGGAAGAGTCGGTGGTGGCGAGGAGGACGGCTGCAGGGGCCGCAAGTCGGAATCAGTCTCGTGATCCCGGTCATCTCGAGCTGTGTACGGTGCACGCTCGCCTCGAGAAGCGAGCCCGGCACTCTTTGCGCAGCACCATCTGGCTCATCTTCCTCCGGCCCTCCTTCCTCCCAGCTCGCATCGCAGGGCGTGTGAGCGAGTGCCCGACGCGCCATTCGACGGTGTGCATCCCGCCGTGCTCGTCCGGGAGCAGCAGCGAGTGCGAGAGTGGTGCACGGTCCGCCCCGCTCGCGCCTCCAACCGCCGCCCCTCCTCGTGCTCGACATCCACCGCTCAAGAGCTGCCCAAGAGAGCAGCGGGAGAGACTGACCGTCGCCCCTGCGGACCCTCTTGTGCATGCGCTGGCCCTTGATGTGCTGAGCGCGCTCGGCGAGGCGGTGGTGCTGGGAGTGCCTCCGGTTCAGGTGGTGGTGCGCCGGGTCGTTCGAGGCGAACGACAGCGCCAGGGTGGCCGGAGTGGCTGCCAGGGCAGCGAGGGCGGCAAACGAGCGCATCGTGGGTGGGTCGGGAAGGAGGAGGGAGAGAGAGAGGAGCGAGCGGGGGAGGAGAGAGGGGCTGAAGAGCGCTGTCGGAGGGGATGTGGGAGGAGAGATGTAAGGAGGGAACGAGCGGCTAGCGCTGTCAGGTAGGTTGAACAGAGAGAAGCGGGTGAAGGGGAGGAAGGAGAGAAGAGCGAGAAGAAGAAGAGCGCCCTTGTTCTCGCCGCTGCCAGACTCGTCCTCCTCGATGACCCGCGTCCTCCTGAATGCGCTCCAACCTCCTTTCTTTCCTCTCCTGCCTCTCCCTCGCTCTGCGTGCGTCTCCTGCCCGCGCTGGCTCCCCCTCCTCTCTCCCTCAACCTCGCCTCCGACCCCCTTCGAGCTCCAACAACAAGCGCGTCCTCGCTCGCGTCCTCGCGCGTCCTCCCTTCCCCCGACCCTCGACCACCGAACCCAGGGGGGCGCAGGACCGCGTCCACGGTGCAACGGGGCGTGTACGAAGCACTGGAGCAGCACAGGCAGCGGAACACGCTGGCTTTTCTGCCTCTTCGTCTCGTCGAACCCGCTTCGAACGCGTCTTTCTCGCTTCCTTCTCCCGCTTCCGGCTCTTCCGCTTCGTCGACGCAGTTTTCGACACCTGAAGCCGCCTCTTTCGCCCCTCCAGCCGCGCCAGCCAGCACGGCCATCCGTTACCTCGCGGAATCCACCCCCTCGGGCGCGTTTTCTCGTCCTCTTTCCGCCCGTCACCTTGCCCAGCTTTTCGCTCTTTCACGCTCACAAACCTACGCGGGCTAACCCTGCTCCATATGGCGTCTATGCGCTGAAGATCTTGACAGCGCCCTCTGCAGCGGCACCGCGGACGGTACAGGCGATGGCAACCCGTTTTCTCGCTGCTGGTGCCTCCACTTGACAGCTTCACCTCTCATCTTCCTCTCTCCTCCCCTCCGCTCCATGGGGGCCTGCGCCAGTTGTGTCCCTTCCACCTCTGCCGATCATCATCGCGCTCGCCATGGCTGGCCATATTCTGCGGTTCAAGCAAAGCGCTTTCCGACTGCCACCGTGTTTGCTTCTACCTCACGCCTGCAGGCTTGCCGGGCCCTTTTCTTCGCTGCCAAGACTAGCAGAGCGAGTGTTCCTCCCGTAGCGACGCAAACCGGGCGCTTCGTCCAGCACCGAGCGTTTTCCTCCCGACAACGAAGCCTTCTGCTTTTCACTTCCCTCCTCTTCTTCACCTCCTTCCTCCTCCAGGACGACCGCGTGGGCGTCCGGCAACGGAGGTGACGTCAACTTCTCTTCCGTACCACCGGCCTCAGTCTTTACAGGACTGCGACCGCTTTTCTTGCCGCTTTCTCGCCTCCCTCTTCTTCCACATTCACACTCTAATATCCCTGTACAGCTGGGGGCCTCTCGCTCCTTCTCGGGAGCCTTGAGAGAGTAATCGCTCAAACCCTGCCTCGAAGGGAGGGGAAAAGCCACCCGACACCTTTGCTTTTCTTCCACTCCCTCCTCCTGAACCATCGCAAACCCGTCGCCGGCCCTGTCCCCTCTGCGTCTCGTCGCAGCCGTGCAGCGGGGCTCGTACCCGTTGGAGGACTTCCTCCGCGACGAAGCACTGATCGGGCAGGGAACGGGGGCCGCCTTTCCTATGTTCTCATCTCCCGCTCTCTCTGCTCAACTCGCTCTCTCCTCCCGACCGACTCATCACAAGCAGCGAACCACGTCCCTCGTTGCACTCAAACCGACAACAGCGGGAGTCTAAGCCGCCGCCACGGCCCTGAGCTGGTCGCCCAGGTCCTGCGGCGGGACGAGCGACGACGAGGTCGCGAAGCCGAACTCGGAGCGGATGACTGCGGGCGCACGTCCGTGCGTGTGTGTTTGCGTGGGGAAAGAGTCGGAAAGAGTCGGAAAGAGTCGGAAGAGGGTCGAGGGGGAAAGAGAGAGGCGGAACGCGGGAGAGCGTCAGTCTCGACTCGGAGGAGAGCACGGAGCGATCCCGCATGCGGAGGAGAGAGAGAACGAATGAACACGAGGAGGAAGACGAGGGACGCAAGACGCACGGTTGTGAAACGTCGCATACGTCTCGACCACCTCGTCCACCACAGGCGGGACAAGCACCCGGACGGTCTTGTCCTCCCTGAGCGCCGCGCGCATGCGCGCGACGCTGCCCCTCAGGCGCGGCTCGACGAGCGCCTGGAAGGCCGTGTGCAGCTCGAGCACGGCGGAGGGGGCGGCCCAGGGCTGGTCCGGGAGCGAAGGCGGGCCGGGCGCGGCGGCGGCGGAGCTTGAAGAGGCGGAAGAGGAGGACGGGGCGGGGCGCGGGGAGGAGAGGAAGGCGGTGCAGCGGTCGAGGAAGGCGCGGAGCGAGGCCGTGAGCGAGAGGGCCGAGGTGCGGATCAGGTCCTCGCACGCGCGCCTGAGAGCCGTGTCGAGGTCCTGTAGGTCGCGCCCTCACCTCAATCAGCTTCTGTTCCTCGCTCACCACACAGAGGGAGAGGGAGGAGAAGAGGAGAGCGACGTACCATCTTGGCGTCGACCATGACCTCTGCACCGACCATCTGCGCGAGGTGCGGCAGGCCGGTCCAAAGCGAGCGCACGGGGTTGAACAGCACGCCGCCGAGCGTCTGCGCCGGCGCGCGGAGGAGCGACGCGAGGGCCTCTGCGCGCGCGCGAGAGAGAGAGGAGACGGTCAGGTCAGAGAGCGCTTGGAGAAGGGAGAGACGAAGGCAAAAGGTGGGAAGGGAGGACGCACCGCCCAGCTCGACGCCCCTCTCGCGCCTGACGAGCTCGACCCCGCCGACCATCTCCTTGAGCTTGAGCAGGTGCCGAATCAAGAACAGCTGCGCGTCGGCCTGCCTGTCGCCCTCGCCTTCTTGCTTCTCCTTGTCCGCCGGAGGCGGGAGGGCGGCGATGAGCGACGCAGCCGAGACGAGCGACTGCCGGCAGAGCGCGACGGCCTCGGCGGCAAAGTCGAGAAAGATGGCTTGCTGCGAGATGTGCGAGAGAAGAAAAAGTCAGCGTTTTCATCTACCCCGAAGGGAGGAAATGAACGAAGAAGAGAGCGACGCACGTTCACGCACCGCTCCAACCGCTCCAACACGTCCCTCGTCGTCCTCAACGTCGGGTACAGCGCCTCCTCCCGCTCCTTCCCGCCCTCCGCCTCCCCACTCTGCGCCTGCGCCTGCGCCTCGAGCACCGCGAGCAGCACCTGCGGCGCGGCGACGAACCCGCCGACCTCGCTCTGGACGACGGCCTGCGCGCGGAAGACGAGGCGCGTCTGGGCGTCCTGGAGGATCGGCGCGACGAGAGGGGCGAAGCGCAGCCGGCCTAGACTCGCGGCGGCGCTCGTGGGCTGCTGGCCCTGCCCTTGCCCTTGAGCGCGCGGGGCGGAAGACGAGAGTGAAGGCAGGGCGGCGGAGACCGAGGGCGGGGACGTCGGCGGCGTGAGCGGCGAGGCGAGGTCGTCCACCCGTCCCGGCGGCGCGAGGTCGAGGTCCTCGTCGTCCTCGCCGAGGCCGGCCTCGCGCTCCTCGGCGTCCGTGTCGAGGGCCATGAGCGCACCGAGGACGCCGCAGAGGTCGCACAGGACCGCGAGGGACGGCTCGTGCAGGATGCGCGGGCGCAGGACGTCGTAGAGGTGGTCGCACAGGGTCGAGAGGAAGCGGCTGCGCTCAACAGGGGGTCAGTCTCGGTCAAGCCGGCAGCGAGAAACCGGGGAGGAAAGGGGGGAAAGGCCAGGACGTGAAAGAAGGAGCAATGCACTAGATCTCGCCCTCGGCGCCGCGCCCAAACACCCCCCTCGCGACCTCCCACTCTTCCGCACAAACCCCCCTCAGGTACCCGCACCCCGTCTTGGCGAGCTGGACCAGCTCGGCCTTGCCCGGGTCCATGCGGCGCACCTCCTCGGCGAGGAGCGGCGCGAGGAGCTGCGCGCGCAGGTGGAACAGCGCCGAGTAGCAGTCGGTGAGCAAGGGCGTGTAGTCCTCGGCGAGGCTGTCATCCGGCGGGGCTGGGTGGGAGGACGGAGTCGGCGTCAGGCTGGAGCGCCGGCTGTTCAGGCTGCGCTGGTAAGGAGGTGTGGCGGAGGTGGTCGGGTCGGAAAGGGTAGAGGAAGACGACGGCGGAGAGCACCGCGCTTCGAGCTCGCGGATGAGGATGCGGAGAGTCGGGGCGAGGGCGGTGAACTTTTGGTACAGCAGAGCATGCAGGGCCGCTTCGCTCAGTTCCTGTTCCGTGGGGCAGAGTCAGTTCCTTCTCACCGGGATCAAAGGAAGGAAAGCGACAACGCGCCTTCCCGCTCATCTTGCCGCGGACCTCCTCGCCGACGCGCTTGACGGTCGAGCAGAAGTACATCTTGATGAGCGTCATCGAGCGCGTGAGGCACTGCTGGAAGCGGATGAGGTAGAGCGGCGCGTCGTGGAAGTCGCGCTGTGGGGCGAGAAGGGCGGCATTGGAGTCAGTGCGGGAGAGGAGAGAAAGGGAAGGAAAGCGGGAAAGGAAAAAACGCGCGTTCGCCCTGAGGTACTCCAAGCAGACGCCGACGCGGTCGAGCCCCTCGAGGAACTCGGCGCGGAGGACGACCTCCTCGCCGGGTTCGTTGAGGAGGCGGACGGCGCGCTCGAGCTCGCGGAAGTACTCGAGGCGGGCGGTGAGCGCCTCGGCGACCTCGAGGAGGTGCTTCTGCTCGTCGAGCATGCCCTCGCACGCGGCCTGGAGGGCCTGCGAGTTCTCAGCGACGTAGGCCTCGTTGGCCTGGAGCTCGCTGACGAGCCCGCGGGCGGCGTCGAGGCTGCCGAGGAGGGAGGCGCAGGTCGCGATGTGGGAGGCGAGGAGGGCGAGGTAGGCGTGGTAGCCCGACTCTTGGGCGGCCTCGAGGGCGGACTCGACGCGGGTGAAGTAGTCGTGGAACTGCTGCGGGGTCGCGATGGGCCCGAGGGCGGCGAGCGAGGCGAGCGAGAGCGGGTCTTGCAGGTCGTCGGCGAGGTGGGCGTCGTCTGCGAGCTTGGTCGGGTCGCCATCAGGCGGTGCGGCGGAGGAAGGGCGTGGAGAGCCTGCGGGGGTCGAAGAAGCTGAGAGAACGGTGGCGAGGTCGAGTCTTGAGCGGGTGTTGCGCGGGAGGGTCGAGGTGGAAGAAGGTGCGAGATGAGCGGGCTGGTTGAGTAGCTGTGTGGGGACGACGGTGAGGGTGTCCTGGAAGTGGTATGGAGGGGGAAGAGGAGCGTACGTGCGGTGGAATGGGCTTGGTCGAGGTGGAAGCGGCCACGCGCTGGACACTCGCACTCTCGGTCGACGACAGCGGGGCGAGCGACGCCCAGTCGTCCAGGGTGGTCCTCGACGACGATGCACGCGGTTGAGCCATCTCGAGGTGGATCGAAGCGGGTACAGTGCTGTGAGGAGGACCAGGAGGAGACGAAGCGAGGTGAGGTGGGGAGAACTCGCTCTCGCTCTTGCACCCCCGCTGACTCGTTCAGACTGGACGCTACAGTACCACGATGGCCGACTTGATCAAGACGTACCTGTGCTGCTGCCTGCCTGCCTCCCGCTCTCCCGACCATGTACGCTCACCCTTCCCTCCTCCTCATCTCTGCCTCCTCATTGCTCACCCGCTCTCGCACTCACTCGCAGGACACCAACGACGAGCACCAGCCCCTCCTCAACCCCGACATCCTCCCCCAGTCCGTCCCCTTTCTCCTTCTCTCTCTCTCTCTCTCTCTCTCTCCTCGCTCACACCTCTTCCCTCAACAGAGCACCGCCTCGACCCGCCGCGCACCGCACCACCGAGGAGCAACGCCACGAGCAAGAGACCCTCAGGCGCATCCTCAACCTCGCTTCCGAGTCCGTCTCTCTCCCCCCCTCTCGTGCCCGCCCTTCCCGCTCGCACCCCCGCCCCACTTATTCACCCTCTCCTCACACAGACGCCTCATCTCAATCTCGACCCCCTCCTTCCTCTTCTCCCAGCCCTCGTCCTCGGCGCCCCTCCCCTCCCCCTCCGCTTCCTCCTCCCAGTCCCCCTCCCCCTCGCCCTCCTCATCCCTCTCGCGCTCCTCCTCCCCGACCTTGCGCTCTTCCTCCCCCGGCCCTCGCGCACGCACCTCCAAGCGGAGCAAGTCGAAGAAGCCCACGCGCCCGGCCGGGGACCCCGACGCGCCTTTGGCGCCGGTAAGGGCGCGGGTCGTCCGGCTCGACTCGAACTGGGAGCCTGTGCCTGTCGAGGGAGAGGGAGGGGGGGAAGGGACCTGGGAGACGGCGCGCCGCCGCGGGGGAGGAAGAGCAGGAGGAGGCGGCGGGCAGCGGCCGCCGAGCAGCCACTCGATGCGCACGCTGCCGCGCTCCAGCCGCAGACCGGGGCAGGACGGCGCGAGGCCGTCGCCGCTCGGCGCCTCTTCATCCTCGGACGTCGAGGGTGAGGAACGAGAGCGCGAAGAAGAAGAAGGGGACGCCTCGCGCTTTGGCACGCTCGCGTCGTACCGCACCGCGCGGTCCGCGAGCGGCGCCACCGCGACGGACACGGCAGGGGCGCATGGAACGGCGAGGGGCGGGTACCCGAGCGTGAGGGGCGTCTGGGGGGAGGGAGGGCAGCGGGACGAGGTGGATGAGGAGGAGGTGCGTCCCTTGTTCTTTTCTGTCGTTCCCGCTTGTATCCCTCCGCTGCGCTTCCGAGCGTGTCGATGGAGCCTTGCTGTGAGACAGATCGAGACTGACCCTCCCCCTCTCCTGTCCCCGATCTACCTCCCCCCACCCGTCACCCTTCTCCCCGCCCCGCCCGCACCCACAGCTCGCCCGCGCCCTCGCCGCCCTCGAGGCCTCGATGGACAGCTACACCCTCCCCTCCTTCGGGCCCTTCGTCGTCGAGCTCGGCAGCGGCAGCGGCGGCGAGAACGGCGCGGCATAGCAACGCTTTCCTTTCCCTTTCCTCTCCTCCCTTTCCGATCCCCTACCGCCTTCTTGTGCCCTGTTGTACGGCCCGTGCATATACCTCTTGCCTACCCGCCACCCTAATGCCCCTTCGTACGAAACGAGCGACGGCCCTCTGCGGCCGGTTTTCTGCCTCTTCTTTCGCCAACTCAGCTTTTACCACCTCGTCAGGCGGCGACTTGGTTCCTCGTCCCATGCTCTGAGGAGGCTCTCCCGGGGAGGATGGACCGGTCTCAATACTCGCCAGGCAAGCACGGCGTGCGCGAGGCGCGGCGGAAGAGTGACCCGCTCGCACGGTTTTCTCGCTTCCTCACCGCTTCTCGCCGTTTTCTTTCGCGTCAGATCGCTTCGTATGTACCTCCTGAGCGGGCAGAGCAGCGAGAGACGCCCGGACGATGCGTACTCGCCTTATCGCCGCCGTCCGCTCGTCCTCCTCCTCTTCTACCGCCCCGTCTCTCGCTGGCCGAGGCCGTTTTTTCCCTTGAACGCCGTCGCAGGCTACATATGCTCCCTCCTCGTCGCCCTGCCGCTGTGCGCGTCGCTGGCACGGGAAGTGGGACGCTGCCGTCGTTTGCCGCGTGCTCGTCTCGACCCCGGCCGACTTGGTTTCCCGCTCGCCCGCTCCGTCTCTTTCTCTCCTTCTCCTGCTTCCCTGCCTTGCTTCCGTGCTGCTGCTGTGCTATCCTGACGCGTTGCGACCATTCCCCTCGCACATCGCCGCTGCTGGCCCACCTTCCCCAGGTCGACGGCGTGCCATCGCGGCCCTTCTTTCGCCGCGCGCGATTGGGCCCTGCCCCGCCCCAGCGGCCTGCCCGCCTGACGAGCGAGCACGGACAGCGCTCGAGCGGGTCAGGAGGGGGCAATAGGACCGAGGAACGACCGGAATGAGCGGGCGGAGGGCGGCCAGGAGGGAGCAAGGGGGGCCGGAGAAAGCGCGAGGAGGAGAGGGGGAGAACGCGGCAAGGGGGGCACGGGAGGGCGTGAGAGTCGGCGTGGAGGGACAAGACGACGAGCGGAGTGCAGCGGTGCGGTCGTTGGAGCAGCAGAGTGCGAGGGAGAGGCAGGATCTGGCATCGAAAGGACGGCGGGGTCGGCGAAGCTCTTGGCTTCCGGCTTTTTTTGCATCTCTGCTCCTCGCCGGGTCTTTCCCGCCCTCCTCGCCCCCTCGCACCTCACCTGACGTCGTGCGCGCCCGCTTCTGCTTCGTGGGAAACCCTCACCTGACCCGCCTCAGCGAACGACACCCCAGTTCAGCCCGACCCGCCGCCCCTCGAGCTCGACTCGCCAATCCCCCGCGTCTTTCTCTCGCTTTCCCGGTCCCCCAACCCAGGCAGCGTTTTCGAGCCCGCCCTTCTCTTTTCCCTTCCCTTCTCCTCCTCCTCCACCGCTCGAGCTCTTATCTCGCCGCCGCCTCTCTTCCTCTCTTCCTTCGTTCCCTCCCTCGTCCGACACCCTCTCCGCCACCTCAGTCCTCTCTCTCTCGCCCGCGCGCGCCACCTTCCTCGACCCCCGCCGTCGCCGCCGCCGCCCCCTCTCAGCCACTCACCGCCGCCGCTTTCTACCAACACCGCCGCCATGTCGCACTCTGCCGACCCGGCCCAGTACCCCGAGCTCTACCGCCGCCAGGAGCAGGACCCGGAGAAGAAGGACGAGTCGGCCGTGTCTGTGCGCCGGCCGCTCGACGCCTCGGACGCCGAGGGCGGGCTGAGGCCCGTCGTCGCCGACGCGTTCGCGCTCGGAGAGGGCGAGGACGACAAGTTCGACTTCAAGAGCCTCGGGTGGATCAAGGCCGGCTTGGTCGCGACGTGCGAGGTGCGTTGCTGTCGTTTCGGAGTGGAGGCGGGATGGCATCGCTGACCTTCGCCGGCTTGCCTTCCATCGATCGCTCCTCCCCCCCATTTCTTTCTCGCCTCTCTTCCTCGCCTTGTCCTCCACCGCCTGCCTTACGACACTCCCTCCGTCACTCCCGCTCCTCTCGCCGTGACCGCCGTCGCCGTCGTCCCCCTCGCCTATGCCGCCTTTTCTTCCCCCTCCTGTTCCTTTCCCCTCTTTGCCCCACTTCCGTTCATTGCGCCAACCCACCATGCCCGCCACCGTTATCGCGTCGCCTCTTACCCCTGCCGCCGCTTTCCTTCACTCGACTAGGCCATCGCCCTCGGCACCCTCTCGTTCCCGTCCAACTTCGCCAAGCTCGGCATGGCCGGCGGCCTCATCTGCAACACCGGCTTGTAAGGCGCACTCTCCTTCGTTCGTTGCGCCGTGACGTACTGACCTCTTGCGCCTGCAGCGTCCTGATCTCGTGGATTTCCGCCTACCTCATGGTCGACTTCAAGATCAAGTACCCCTACGTGATGAACGTCGCCGACTGCGGCGAGGTCATCTTCGGCAAGTGGGGCGCGCGCGTGTTCGGTATCGGAATCGTCGCGAAGGTGCATTTGACTTTTCCGCCTCTTCCCTCACGTCCCTGTTCCCCTCCTTCCCCGCCGCTTTCCCTCCTCCCCTAGCTCCTGCTCCTGTCGAGGAGCCCACTTTCCAAAAGCTCAGTACTAACTCTCACCCGTTGTAGTCGATCGGCCTCGCCTCGTCGCATATCCTCGCCGGCAAGATCGCCATCTCGACCTTCGACTCGGGCGCGACCTGCTCGGTCGTCTGGGCTCTGGTCATTGCTGTCGGCTCTGCCATCCTCTCGTACCAGCGCCACTGGTTCGTCTCGTCCTTTTCTTGCCCTTTTCCTTTCCTCTTCCTGACATTCTTTCTCCCTCTTCTCCAGGTCCGGCCTCACCTGGATCTCGGTCGCCTCGCTCACGTGCATCACCGTCGCGTGCATCGTGACCATGTCGGCCGCCGCGACGCAGGACCCGACCGTGTTGACCAAGGGCGGCGCCGCGATCGAGTGGAAGGCGTTCAACAACCCGGGCCTCGTCAACGGCATCGGCGCCGTTACCAACACGATCTTTGCGTACGGCGGCAACATGGCCGTGTTCTCATTCCTGCCAGAGATGAAGAAGCCGCAGGGTGGGTTCTTTTTCTCCTCTTTCTTCCCCACACTACTGACACTTGTCCCTCTGCAGACTTCAAGAAGTCGCTTGCGATCATGCAGATCGGCCAGCTCGTCTTCTACTCGGTCGTCGGCGCCGTCCTCTACCGCTACGGCGGGCAATACACCCCATCCCCCGCCCTCACCATGACGACCCACAAGTTCGCCGTCATCTCGTACGCCTTCGCCCTCGTCACGATCATCGTATCAGGCATTGTGGCCGTCGTAAGCCCTCTCGTTCTATTGTCAGTCCCGGTGATCGCTAATTGGACCCCTCCGCACAGAATGTCGGCGCCAAGTTTGCCTACGTCTCGTTCTTCCGTGGCTCGCCCCTCCTCGTCTCGCGCGGCTGGAAGGCCCAGGGCGCGTGGATCGCCATCGTCGCGAGCATGTACGCCATCGGCTTTGTCCTCGCCGAGCTTATTCCCGTGCGTTGGTCTTTCCTTTTCTTACCTTGGCCTTTTCACCTTCTGACTTGCATCCGCGCCCGCAGTTCTTCTCCCAGCTCCTCACCATCGTCTCGTGCCTCTTCTCGACCTGGTTCGTCTGCGGCCTCGGCGGCATCATCTACTTCCACCTCGTCAACCCGAACCTCCCGGAGAACCAGGGCACCGGAGGGTGGTTCTCGAGCCCCAGCCGCATCGCCGGGCTCGTCGTTGCGTTCCTGTTCGTCGGCATCTCGTCTGCGATTACGCCACTCGGTCTCTACAGCGCGATTCGCGGCATAATAATCGGAGTGCGTTTCCTCCCTCTCCTCCCTCTCCTCCCTCTCCTCCCTCTCCTCCCTCTCCTCCCTCTCCTCCCTCTCCTCCCTCTCCTCCCTCTCCTCCCTCTCC
>JAQJIZ010000098.1:17001-172318 GCA_029873605.1 Rhodosporidiobolus sp. SP3-3/4
TCCCTCTCCTCCCTCTCCTCCCTCTCCTCCCTCTCCTCCCTCTCCTCCCTCTCCTCCCTCTCCTCCCTCTCCTCCCTCTCCTCCCTCTCCTCCCTCTCCTCCCTCTCCTCCCTCTCCTCCCTCTCCTCCCTCTCCTCCCTCTCTTCCTGCTGCGCCCTGACATCAGCTGACCTCTCCTCCCCGCACACAGTACTCGAACGGCAAGTTCCACCACCCCTTCTCGTGCTCGTCCTAGACGTGCCTTCGCCTTTCCCGGCAGCCGGCCTTTCGATACCCACCCTAGATCGGCACCCGGCCATCGTCTTCTTCGACTAGAGCGCTCGCCTAGAGGCTCGAACTTTCTATACGGAGGGGCGGAAAAACTGTATTACGAGCGGGAGGCGGGAGGAGGGTCGTCTTACTACCTAGGTTCTGTTTTTCTTCTCGCAACTAAAAGCGCTCGCCTAGAGCTGCAGGGTTTCTACGTACTTGATTGTGCCGACCGACGGAGAAGGGAGAGAGGGGAAGGAGAAGAAAGTCAAGAGGAAAACGGAAGCCTAGCACTCGGCGTTGCAGCGTTTGGGGTGGTTCTTCAAAGGCGGACTCTCCTGCTTCCACTGAGCTGGAGCGGCTGTTCGACCTTCCTCTGGAGTGTAGAAGCCGTCGCCATCGCCTCGCTCGCTCCCCTCTTCTTTCTCTGCCTCGCTCGTTACCACCTCCCGCTCCCGATCAAGCGCGCAAAATGCCGGGCGTGCGGCACTACCTCGACCTGACGCACCTGCGGCGGCTTGAGTGCGTTCTGTCCCTTCAGCTCTCGACGACGACGAGCGCGAGGCGATCGCGACGCGAGCTTCGGCAACCGCTCCTGCTCGACCACGGCCACGGGGGCAGAGCGACGCGCGGGGGCGGGGTTGGAACCGGCCTCCAGTGCGACTGGTGGAGCAGCCGAGGCCCTGCGTGCGGTGTGGAAGGCGGGAGGACTTCGAGGAGGAAGTGAAGGCGGAGCAAGATGAGCGGGCGGGGGGCGCTGCAGAGGGGCTGGGCAGCTGCTAGGGATGAGTGGGATACAGCATGCAGCGGGAGCAGCCGCGCCAGAGCTGCTCGAGGCCACTGAGCACTTTCCTCTCGGTCCCCTCGATCCCGATGCTGACCTTGTTCCTCCGCTCCACTTCCTCACACTCCCTCTTGCTCGTCTGCACCACTACAGCCAGTACTCGTACTCGGCGGTCGACAAGAGCCCGCTCAGCAACTATGTCATGCGGCACTGTGCGTCCTCTTTCCTCCCTTTTCCTCCCGTCTCTCCCCCGCTAACCCTGCCCTTCCCCCTCCCTGCCCTTCCCCCCTCCCTCCCACCCCTCGCGCTTGCTCTCATTTGTCACAGGGTGGACCTGGTCCGCATCCCTCATGCCGCCTTGGCTCGCCCCAAACTGCATCACCCTCATCGGCTTCGCCGCCGTCGTGCTCAACTTCGTTTCGGTCTGGCTCTTCGTGTCCGACTTGACAGGACCGGGCCCGGCGTGGGTGTACGGGACGTGCGCGCTCGGGCTGTTCTTCTACCAGACAATGGACAGTGCGTCGCGTTTCCGCCTTTTTCTTCCTCTTTTTTCCCTGGATGACCTGTCTCTGCTCCCTTCGTCCTCTCGCACCTCCCGCAGACATTGACGGCAAGCAAGCACGAAGAACAGGCACTGGGTCGCCCATGGGCGAGATGTTCGTGAGTTGCGGTCGCTTTTCCTTTTCTCCTCCTCTTGCCCGCTTCGGACTGATTGATTTCTCGCTCCGTCTATACGCAGGACCACGGTTGCGACACTCTCAACTGTTTGTCCTTTCCCTTTCCTCCTCCCTGATCCACCCTAACCGCATGTCTCCCGCAGGCCCTCTCAGCGGTATCATCCAAGCCAGCGCGTTCGGCCTCGGCCACTCTCCTTACGCGCTCTTGTGCGTGTTGATTCCGTGCTGGAGCATGTACCTCGTGCGTCTCCCTCCTCTCTACTCCGCGAGCTCGAACGCCTGGGCTGACGAGCGGATGGAGGAAAGTCCACCTGGGAGGAGTACCACACCGGGACGCTCTACCTCGGCTACATTAACGGGTGCGTTCCCTCTCTCCTGACTTCGCGCCAAGAGCGCAGAAGTGGCATCTGCGGTTTGTCCCCCAAGAACCCACGACCTTCTCTCTCCACGCAGTCCCGTCGAAGGCATTCTGCTCGGCGTCCTCATCCTCCTCGCCAGCACCTTCGCCGGTTTGTCTCCTCCTCCCCTTTCCGCGTTGCCTTCTCCTGACCTCTCGCTCATCCGCAGGTCCCGGCTGGTGGGCCAACCCGATCCCTTCGACCGTCCTTCGCTCGGTCCCACCGTTCTCGTTCTTCCCCGCGAGCTGGCAAGTGCTTGATGCGGTCATGTTTATGCTCGTCGTCGCGTTTGCGGTCGCGCACATGCCCTTGTGGTGCGTGGAGCTTTCTCTTCCTTCTCGTGAACGTGCGATGGCGCACGCTCGGTTGCGAGGCCGTGACCAGCCTGACGCTCGCACGCTCTGCAGCCTCCTCAACGTCTACAAGCACCTCTCCCTCCCTCGCCGTCGCCCGCTCACCTCTCGCCCGTCCTCCACCCGCGTCAACGCCACCCCGCCCCTCGAAGCCTTCCGCCAGCTCCTTCCCATCGTCGGCTTCACGGTCCTCTCCGCTGCGTGGGTGCTGAGCCCGAAGAGCTCGATGCTGAGGGAGGGCAGGTTGATCGAGTTCGCCGTGCTGGTCTGTGCGTCTTTCTTTTGCGTCACTGCTTTCCTCCCTTCCGCATCAGCGAACGCAGACTGACTGAAGGAGGAGCTGCCCGCCTGCGCAGGCTTCCTCTACGGCCACCTCTCCTCCAAGATCATCATCGCCCAGCTCACCCGCGGCATCTTCCCCTACTCCTGGGCGCTCCTCGTCCCTCTCGCCGTCCCGGCATTCGCCATCAACATTCCCTTCGTCCACATCCCGTCCTCATTCGAAGCACTCTACCTCCACCTCGTCGCCCTCGCCGCCTTCGTCTCGTACGCCTTCTCCGCCCATGCCGTCCTGAGGGCGTTCTGCGCGTACCTCGGCATCAGGGCGCTCAAAATCCCGTACCCGAACAAGGCGTGCGAGGGCTTCGTCCCGCCTCTGCAGCTCCAGGCGCCGGGCGGGGACCGGCTCGTCCACCAGAGCCCGGCGCTCGGCAACGTCGAGGGCGGCGAGGAGTACGAGCTCGAGCGGCCGCTCCTCGCCTCGTCCTCCTCTCCCGCCGCCCTCTCGCCGCAGAAGTCGAAGAGCGGCGCAGCGGCGATGAAGAGCGGGTTCCTCAAGGTCAAGGAGTGGGTCGCGCACGACGGCGCTGGCGGCGCAAGCGGGCGGAAGCGGAGCAACACGAGCGAGCGGGAGCGCGAGGTCGGGATGGGCGGGCCTTCGAGCTCGGGAGCCGGAGGAGGAGGGGTGCGGGCGAGGAGCGGGAGCGGCGTATCGCTTTCGGCGCCGGCGAGGCCGGCGAGCCCGGCGGGGAGCTTGAGGAACGCGTCGACGGCGCCGGCGAGCCCTTCGAAACTGTCGACTGGCGGCGCGCGGGGAGAGGGATCTGGGGAGGGAGAGAGGGACGGGAGGAGGACGGGCATGGTGGGTGCTTGAGGGGAGGACGGGTTCTCTTGACAAGGTTATCTCGCACGCGCAGCTTCACTAGACTGTCCTATCCCCTGATCGCATACCCTACTCGCATTCGCAAGGCGCATCTTGCAGCTCATTCGCGTTGGCGGACGGCTAGTAAAGGTGAGCCGGCTTGCTTTTCTTGCTCTCCCTTCCGCCGCTCTCGCCACACCCCCCGCTTGGCTTCCGCTTCTGCCTCTGCTATGATATCTTCTCGCGTTGCGCTCGTCGCTCGCCCTCGTCGCCGCCCTTCCTTTTCGCATCCGGACCCTCCGCGGACGGCGTCGCACATGAGGAGAAGACGGCGACCGCGTTCCTCCCTCGTCTAGCGCTTCCTGCTCGCCATACAGCGCCATGGCTAACTCCCGACGCACCAGATCCTCCCGCCTAAGTGCCCAAGACGACGAGGACGAGCTCGACCACCTTTCTTCCACCTCGTCCTCCTCCTCCCGACGCAGAGCCTCCTCTCGCCGCCCCCTTCCTCCATCATCCGCTTCCAGCGACGACACCGACGCCGAAGAGCGAGAACCCGACCTAGAGCGCGGCGAGGGACGGAGGAGGAAGCGGGTGTGGGAGATGAGGAGCCTTCCGGCGAGAGGAGGAGGAGGGCAGGCGACGACGCCGGGCGTGACGCCCTACGTACGGCCGAGCGAGAAGACCGCGTCGAGCAAGGTGTGCCCTCATTTTTCTCTCCTCGCGTCCTGAGCTCACCGTCTTTTCTCTTCCTCCTCCTCTTCCGCACAATGCAGGCCCAAGGCTCTTACGCCCCAGTCGCGCAAGGAGACGCAGGGTACGCCTCAGAGAGCGAGGAGGACGAGCCCCCTTCAAGCGACTTCCACTCTTCTGACGATGAGGAGGAAAAGCACTCGGCCTCAGACTCGCCTCCGCCTTCTCCCGTGCGCAAAACTCGTTCAAGCAGAAGTCGAGGCGGACAGAGCGTCACGGTGGTGATGCAGCAGACGCCTGGAGGGAAGAGAGGCAGTGGAGGAGCAGGAGGAGCGGGCGGGCTCCGAGGGTGGTCGAGGAGGAAGAAGGCAGTGGTGTTTGGCGGTGTAGCGATCGTCGTGGTGTTGGTGCGTCGTCTGCCCTGCTCTCTTCTTACTCGATCTGACATCGCTCGTGAGCAGACCGTCGTCATCCTCGCCGTCCTCCTCGTCCGCCCTTTTCCCTTGCACTTTTCCTCCTGCCTCGTCCCCCTCACCCTGCTGTCTCGCTCCAGGTTAGCAAGAAGAGCGTCACGGAGACGGTCGAGACGAGCTCATCGCAGGACACGAGCGATACGGTAGCAGCCAACAGCGGGGCAGCGGCAACCGGTGCTGTCGACGGACGAGCGAGTGGGACGGCTAGTGCGGCCGTGCGTCGATCCTTCGTTCCCGAACTTTCATCCTGCGGAGCAGTTCTGACATGCTATTCGATCTGCAGGGCACCGCTTCCAGCGCACAAGCAGACGCAACCGACGGCTTTTCCTCGTCGGCTGGCGACGCGAACCTTTCTTCCGGCGTGAGCTGCTCCACCTTTGTCCACATCTCCTCGCTGACTGTTTCTCTGTCAGGGCGTGGGCGCGACTGCGGCAGCAGCCTCAGAGGGAGACGAGGTGCGCTTTTCCTCCTTTTGCCTTCTTCCAGCATCGCGTTTGACTGGGTAGTTCTGCAGGCCTCTAGAGGCTCGACCGGCTTCGCGACCGTCGAAACTGCCGCGACCGCCACACTCGACACCCTGGGCGCAACCGCGACGGGCTTCTCCTCGGTCGACAGCCAGTCCAGCAACGACACCCTTTCTGCCTCCGCTTCCTCCGGCTCTTCCTCCGCGTCCAGCTCGACGGACGGGACCGAGGGTACTGTGCTGGACGGAGGAGTGACGAAGTTCACGACCACGGGTGCGTCCTCCGGCTTTTCGTGCACGCTGACCCTCACTGACCTTTCTTTCTGCGGCTCAGCTACCTACTTCGACTCCGGTCTGCTTCCTCACTCGTAAGCGGCGTGGTCAAGTCTAACCTTCCTGCCCTCTTTAGACCAGTACAGCTCGGCCTGCCAAACGACCTTCGGCAACTCAGACCTCGTCGCGGCTCTTTCTCCGGCCTTGGTCTGTCTTAACTTCTTCCTTCCACTTGTCGCTCTGATTGACCTTGGTATTGCACAGTACGGCTCGAACGGCACCTCTGTCTCCACCTTCTGCGGCGCGAAGATGCACGTTTGGCAGCCCGATTCGAACCAGACGATCACCGTCACGGTAGGGGACGTCTGCTCGCTGTACGTCCTCGACTTTCTGTTTGCTGGCGCTGAGACTGACCTGTCAAGAGAAAAAAGCTGCACCTCCACCCTTTCCCTTGACCTTTCCCAGGCGGCTTTTCTCGCCCTCTCCCCCTCGCCATCTTCCTTCCGCCTCGACCACTTTGACGGCAACCAGGACGCCGCCAAGCTCGACGTCGGCGTGCTGAGCATCCAGTGGTGGCTCGACGATGCAGCACTTCAGGCAGAGCTACCGGTGGGGTTCGAAGGGTTCAGCTCGGGAGGGACGACAAGTGTTGCGGCGCAGGAGGGCGCTTCGACGGGTGCTAGCGGGGACGCGAGGGTCGAGGGAAGTACGACAGCCAGCGGGGAGGGGAGTTTCGCTCGCTGAGGGTGAGGAGGTAGAGAAGAAAAGGGGGAGTAGACGGTTTTGAGTCCCGGTGAGACGGCGTCAGCTACGGATCTCCTGACTCGCGAGTTTCGGCAGAAGCTTTGAGAAGTGCGACGTGAAAAGCAGCAGCGACGACCCTTTTCTTCGCCGCCGACGGAAGAAAAGCGGCCTCGACTTGCCTGTCTTCCCTCCGCCTCTTGCACTCATTGTACCCGTCTCCTAGCCCCTTACCACTATCGTGCCCCTACGTGGCATTCCTTCGCGTTCGACGCTGCCATTGAGACCACGCGGCGAATTGCCCCGTCCATCGCGCCTCGGTTCCGATTTCCTCCTCGACTCGCTCTTCTTCCTTGCTTCTAGCTGCTTCTCTACAAGCGCACGTCACCAACAATGGACCGCGAGCAGTGCGTTCACCGGCGCTTCTCCGTCTTGCTGCCGGGAGAAGCTCACCTCCTGCTCCTCTTGACAGGTTCCGCAAGGCCGCTTACGCGGCAGTCGACCGGTGAGTCCAAGATCAGCCTTATGAACACCCAGCTCCGATGCCCTTCACTCCCCGTCGTCCTCTGTACCGCTCACGCCCTCGCCAACTCCACGCTGACCCCCCACCTCTCCCTTCTTCCCCTTTCTACGCTCCTGCAGCATCTGCGACTACTTCGAGAACATCGAGTCCTACGACGTCGTCCCGCAGGTCCAGCCCGGCGACATCGTCAAGCAGATTGCGCCCGAGGCGCCGGAGCAGGGCGAGCAGTGGGACACCATCGCCAAGGACTTTGACGATGTGATCATGCCTGGGTGCGTCTTCCATGCCCTCGTCGTGAAGAGTAGACGGACTGACCTTGCCCGGCGAGAGCAGCATCACCCACTGGCAACACCCCAACTTCTTCGCCTACTTCCCGGCAAATGTGCGCTTTTTCTTCGCCACCTTGCCCTTCCTTCAGCTCACCTTTGTCTCATTCTACAGACGACCTACGAGTCTATCCTCGCCGACATGATGACCGGCGCCGTCAGCAACCCTGGGTGCGCTCGTCCTTTTCTTTCCGCCTGCTTCTTCTGAACTGACCCGCTCTCTTTCGCACACAGCTTCAACTGGCTTTGCTCGCCCGCATGCACCGAGCTCGAGTCGGTCGTGACGGACTGGGTCGCCAAGCTGCTCCACCTAAACGAGACCTGGTGGAACTCGAACAAGGTTGCAGGCGGGATCATCCAGGTGGGTCTCGAACTGCTTCCTCGCGATCCTCTACTTCTAGCTAACGTCAGATGTCTGGCAGGGTTCCGCCTCCGAGTCCTGCCTCACCGTCTGCATCGCCGCTCGCGAGCGCTACCTCCGTCTCCACCCGGGCACGCCCACCTCGGACCTCGTCCTCGTCGCGACGACGCAGACGCACTCGCTCGCGGCCAAGGCGGCGCTTATCCTCGGACTCGGGATCCACACCATCGAGACGCGGAAGGAAAACGACTGGGGTCTGAGGGGAGAGGAGCTGAGGCGGGATTTGGAGATGCTCGAAGCGAAGGGGAAGAAGCCGTTCGCGCTCAGTGAGTCCTCCTTGTACCCTCCCTCTCGGCTGCAGCATGTAACCCGTTCTTCCACGTCTAGTCGCGACTCTCGGCTCGACCAGCACCGGCGCGATCGACAACATGACCGAAATCAGCGCCGTCAGTGCGTCGCTCCGCGTTCGGCTTCATCTACTCCAGTTCGCAGATACTGACTGCTCGACCTTCTCTCTCCATCCCTGTAGCCGCCGACTACCCCTCCCTCTTCCTGCACCTCGACGCCGCATGGGGCGGCGTCTTCCTCTCCCTGCCGGAATACCACGGCCTGACGCAGCTCGAGGCCCTCAACGCGCGCGCAAAGCGGCAGAGCAAGGAGGGCGAGATCTGTGCGGGCGGAGAGGTGCACTCGATCTGCACGAACCTGCACAAGTGCGTCGTGGTCGCCTCTGTTTCCGATTTGAAGCAGTGCAGTCGAGCTTCGAGTACTGATCCTCGTGCTCCATAACGGTACACAGGAGTGGCCTCGTCACCTTCGACGCTTCCTGCCTCTGGTCCGTCGCTCTTTTCCTTCTTTCGTTGTCTTCTCCCTCTTTCTCCCCACCTTCATGCTCACTCGTCTTCCTCGCACAGGGTCCGCGACCGCGCGCTCCTCACTTCGGCTCTGGATGTCACGCCGCACTTCCTCCGCACGGCGCAAGCCCAGGCTGGATTGGTCGTCGACTACCGGAACATGCAGCTCGCCGTGCGTTGTCACCCATCTCCCTTCTCTATCTTCCTTCCTCTTCTTTATCTGGCTATCCCTCAAAATCGACTGCTGACTCGCTTCTTCGCTGGCTCACCCTCGCAGCTCGGCCGCCGCTTCCGCTCGCTCAAAGTCTGGTTCACCCTGCGCTCGTACGGCACGGCGGGCTTCCAAGCGCAGCTCCGCCGCCTCATCTCCCTCGCGACGACCTTCGAGACCCTCGTCCACTCTGACCTCGGCCCGCTCGGCGTCGAGCTCTTCGCCCCGCGCAGCTTCTTCCTCGCCGTCCTCCGCCTGACGGTCCTCCCCTCCTCTCCCGAGGCCCAGCAGCTCGCCGGTGACGCGGCACGGACAAAGGCGTACGAGAACGCGCTAAACGCGGCGTGGATCCGCATCGCCAACGCCGACCCGGCGCTGATGCTCACGCCGACGATGGTCGGCGGGCACGAGTGCGTCCGGGTTTGCATTGGGAGCCCGAACGTCGAGGAGAGGCACGTGCGGAGCTTGGTCGAGAAGTTCAAGGACCAGGTTGCGCAGGCGAGGAGGGAGACGAAGCTGGAGTAGATTGGGGAGCGCAAGTTAGACAGGATATTGCAGCGTTCTCCTCGCTTAGCCTTCTACAGTCTCTCGCAAACCACACCTGAGAGCCGAAATCAAGCCAACGGAAGAGGCGCTCCCTCGTCGCGCAGACTCTGCGGACGGCAAAGTGGGAGGAAGCGCTCTGTACGGTACTGCCTCTCTCGCTACAACTGTACGTACGTCCTACCGTATCCTCCCTGGGCGCCATCTTCTCCCCCCTTTGCACCGAGATCAAAGTGGCTCACCCTCGCCTTCGACGTCGAAAGCTCAGAACAGCCCCCCCACGCGCTCCACCGCACCTCCCTCCCTGTCTCCCTCGACACCCGGCTGCCCCTCCCGGTCGCCTTCACCGTCGCCGTCGAGGTCGGCCGACGCGGTCGACGCGCCGTCGGTCGAGCCGTCGTCCTCGAGCGGGTCGAGCAGGTCCGGCTGCGGCGCCGAGAGGTGGTCCGCTTCGGGCTGTTGAGGCGGGGGCGGCGCAGGGACGGCGGCGGGAGTGGAGGCGGAAGGAGAGGAGGAGGCGGCGGCGGAAGAGGAGGAGGTAGGAGGAGGAGGAGGAGAAGCAGCGGCATAGGCGTCGGACCCGCCATCGCGGAAGAGCTCGGCGTCGCTGACTTTGGCCCGGCCCTTCTCCTCCTCGTCGGTGACTGCCGGCATCTCTGGCTCCTGCACTGCCTTGGTGGAGCCGGAGATCGAGGGTGCGGAGGGAGAGACGGAAGAGCCAGCGAGGCGGTTCCTCAGCCCGCTTGCGCTCGCCGAGCCGGACGAGTCGGGAAGGGCAGATGAGGTCGAGGCCGACGCCGAGGGTGAGGTTGAGGAAGGCACCTGGGAACCGGCACCCGCAGACGCCGAGGACGCCCAAGGCAGCCCGTCGGCCTCCTCCGTCTCGCGCATCTGGGGCGTCATCTGCCCCTCCTCGCCGTCGCCCTCGGCCCTCCTCTCCGCCACCGCAGCGCCAGGCAGCACCGCCGCGCGCGCAGCCTGCACGGCCGCTACGGCCCTGTCCCTCTCCTGCCCGGCGCGCCGCTCGGCAAGGAGCCTCTCGCGCTTCTCGAGCGCGCGCCGGCGCTTGCGCTCGACCTCGGGACTGAGCGTCCCAAAGAAGAGCACGACGCCGACCCAGACGTTCCGGACCCTCCTCCTGAGCTCCTCCCTCCTCCTTCCCCGTTCCGTGCCCGCATCAGCCCGCAAAGGAGGGGGCGGGATCGGCCGCCCGGCAATGAAGCGCGGCGAGAGGCCGAGCTCGCGCGCTTCGGACACGAGACCGACGGCGGCGAGCGTGTTGAGCCAGTACTTGGGGCTGAGGCGCGAGGGCGGGGGCGAGCGGCGCGTGGCGCGGCGGGCGGGGCGAGGAGCGGGCTGGGCTGCTGGCCCTGCCGCGGCGGGAGGAGGGGCGCCCAGCGCGGCTTGAGCTTGCCCGGGAGCGGGAGCGGCGTCGGTGGCGTCGCCCCCCTGCTGCTGGCCCTGCTGCGCCTGCATCTGCGCCCTTACCGCCGCCCTGACCTGCCTCCTCCGCTCCCTCTCCTGCCTCTCCCTCTCCCTTCCCGCCGCCGCCCTCCTCCGCTGGATCCCCCAGCCCTCCCACGCGACCCACGCAACCGCGGCGGCGCCGAGGAGGACGCGCTTGGTGAAGGAGGCGTGGCGGCCAAAGACGAAGAGGAGGAAGAAGAGCTTGAGAGAGAGGAGGAAGAGCGGGACGAGGAGCGAGAAGACGGCCTCGAGGTTGATGAGGATGTTGAGCGTCGCGGGCCTTCTCCCTGCCGCAGCGGCGGGGGGAGCGGCAGGCGGAGGAGGAGGAGGAGGAGGAGGGGCAAGTCCGGCAGCGGCGAACGCGGCGGCGAGCTGCTCTGCGCCGACGCCTCCTCCAACTCCTGCTCCGCCGGCCGCGCCAGCAGGGCGGTACCCCTGCCTGACGCCCGCCACCCCGGGCGGGTTCGTCGCGCCTCCAGCGGGGTTCGCGCGGCCGTACGCGACGGCCGGCAGGGTGGGCTGGAACGTGATCAGGAGCTGGAGGAGGGTGGTTAGGGTCGAGAGGACGGCTTGGGCGCGGCGCAGGCGGAGGAGGGTCGAGAGGTGCGGAGGGGGCGAGGGCGTGAGGAGCGCGAGGGGCGTGTGGAGGAGGTAGGGGAGGCCGCTGTGAGGGGTGGAGGGGGGAAGGAGGTATTAGCATTTGCGAGAGGAAGACGGGCGTGGGGAAGGCGCGAAAAAGGAGGAAAAGCAGGGACGGTTGAATACCGATCAGGGCAGAGAAGACGCGCGAACAAGAACGCACCCAAGCTGCACCAGCTGGAACTCCTCCGCTCCCCTCCTCGCCTCTCCCTCCGCTGCCCTAACAACCCTCTCCTCATACTCCCCGTCCGCTCTCTTCTCCGCCTCCTCCACCCCCACCCACAGCCCACAGCCTCTAAGCAGCTCCTCCACCTCCCTCAGCTCGCCCTCCCGTACTCCCTCCTCCCCCCCGGTCACACCCTGGGCGAGAGAAACCGAGAGCCGCGCCGCGAGGGCCTGGTAGTGCCCGTGCGCTTTTTGGAGGTTGAGGAGGAGCAGCGCGCGCTGGAGCGGGATGAGGCGCTGCAGGTGCGCGAGGTAGGCGAGGTAGCGCGTGCTCTCGCCTGCGCCTCCTCCGCCGTTAGCCCCTGGCGGTGCGGACGAGGAGGCGGCGGGCGGAGAGGGAGAGAGTGAGGCAGAGGGCGACGGAGAGAGGTACGCCGGCGCGTAGCCCTCGCGCTGCGGCGGAGTCGGGACAGGCGTGGGCGGGATCTCGTGGATTGTCGGCGTGGGCGGAACGGCGCCGTCCTCTGCTGCTCTTCCTCCCTCGTCGTGCGGCGGCTGTGGCTGCGGCTCGGCGAGCACGGGAGGCGTGCCGGGCGCGGCGAGACCGGGAGAGGGGAGGGGGGTGGCCATGAGGTCGGCATCTGGAGCGGAGGCGGACGAGGGCGAGGCGGGCGGAGGGGTTTCGGTCAGGGTGGGAGGGGTGGGAGTAGGGATGGGAGAGGGGAGCGAGGGCCGAGAGGCGAAGGGCGTGGACCAGGCGGTCGGGCGGACGATGATGTGCAGGACGAGGGGAGGAGGCGGAGAGAGCTGCGTAAGGGAAAGAGCGTCAGTGCTTACTCGTCGACATCGACGGCGCCGTTCGAGACCTGATATTCGACTCGGACCCGCCGGAGGAGAACGGCTCGGGAAGAACCCTGCAAGAGGACTTGCCTTGAGTTCGTCGTCAAACACCTCGTCGAGCACCTCCGAGTCCCTGAGGACCCTGCCGCCCTTTACGACGGTGATGCCGTCCTGCTTTGGGTTGCCGTCCCAGTCGTGGTGCAAGCGAGTCTTGAGCTGATGGACGGTCGAGCCTCGAGCGAGGGTGAGCGAGTGGTCCGAGGGGGACGGGTGGACCGGGTGGGTGGCGAGGCGGAGGGTGAGCTCAAGGGTGTCTGAGTGCGAGGGTGGTTGCTCTGGTTGGGCCATGGCTTGGTGAGAAGGAGCGAGCCCAGCGGAGCGACGTGGTGGGGGGCAAGCGCGCCGACAATGACGACGGGCGGGTCGAGGGGGCGCAGGCTGGATGTGCGGGGTACGCTGACTGCGCTCGAGTGGTGAGTAGCTCGATCTGAGCGGTTGTGAGCGAGAGCGGAACGAGGCAAGAGTGCGAGGAGCGAATCGACCACCTTGGCCTCCTACATCCCGCTCACGGCTGTGGTTTCAGCTACAGACGTGCGCTTCTGTTCCTCGTGCGCCCACTCGTACCGTCCGACGGACCGCCAACCGATTTCATCCTCTCCCGCCTCATCTGCACTCCTCCCTCTCGACCAGCCTCGTGCCCTTCATGCCGCCTCTGCTCCCCGTCGGGACCATCGGGGACCATCGCTTCCACCCTCGAGTACTACGCCGTCTTGAACGCCACCAACCCGCCCTTCCGCGACCTCTGCCTCATCTCCCGCTCCTTCCGCCGCCTCGCCCAGAAGCGCCTCTGAGCCCGCATCAACGTCCAATCTACGAGCCCGCGCGGCACACGTCCGGCGAGGACGGGTACAGGCTCAGCCGCCGAGTCAGCTGATGACCAGGCTGCGCAAGCGGCCCGAGATCGCGGCGCTCGTCGACGAGGTCTGCTTCGGCGACCTGTATACGACGGACTCGCCCGTCAATGAGGATGGGGACGACCCGTGGGTGCTCCCGGGTGCTGTCCTCCCCGAGCTCGTCCAGCTCTGTCGAGGAAGTCAAGCTTGCTCGCTCGCTTCTCTTGCATCAACTACTCGCTCAACCTCGCTACAATTCGCTCAGATTGGCTCATTTGCACCTCGTCAAGCCTCACAGCTCGACTCGCTACCCGCGTTACCAACGCCCCGCTCGCCCGTGCCCTCACTGCCCTTCTCGCCTCGCCCTCTCGCCTTCATCAGTTCTTGCTACTCTCGCCTCTGCCACCGCCTCTGTACCCCTTTCAACCACACAGAAATACTCTGGGACACTGTGCTCACTGTCACACGCCCGGACGGGCGCGCAGGAGGTGTTGTTGGGAAGAGGCTGCAAGGGCTCGTCCACCGTTCTCCCACCAAGGCGCCAGCATAAGCCGTATGTGCCCAATCTGCTTCCTGCTTCTGCAGCTGACTTTGCAGGAGTAGCGCCAAAGGAGAAGTGGACTGAAAGGAGAATGCCCTGCTACCATCAAGTCGCCGGTCAGGACTCCTGCCTTGTCCCGCCCGACAATAGAGGAGGGCCTGGCGGTGCCCAACTCCACCACGCTTGGATCAGTCAAGAGAAGTGAGGGACGTCTGGTTGGCGCTGGACGGAGGAACGAAGAGCGAGGGGCGTGCCGGCCAAAGATGCGTTTCCTTGCTTCTTCTCCTCGTTCGGTTTTCTTTCCAATCCTCGCCGGACCCCATCCTCTTCCTCAGATCCTCCGCAACCTCCATCTCTGGCCTCGTTCCGGCTACCAGGTCCTCGGCCTCATCCCTCCTCACCCTCTGGCGCGGTCGTCCGCCCCCGCCCTCTCGTCCTGCGCCCTGCTTGTTCTCCTCTTGGTAAACCCTTCCTCAACCCGACGCCGCCTCTCTACTCTCCCCCTCCACTGCACGCAGATCATGTAGAGAGAAGAAGGAAAGGGCAGCGCGGAGCGTGGGCTGCTCGACGGTGCAGACATGGTTCAAGGAGGAAAGAGGTGAGGAAGACTGAAGAAAGGGGAGGTTGCAGGTGGAACTAGAGAGCAAGACTTGCTGTATGTACTGACCTGGCACTACGCAGCTCGGGGAGGATGTAGCGGAACAGGGAAAACGGATGGCAACAATGACTGGTGGCAGGCACGGCAAACGAAATATGGAACGAAGAGTAGAGACGGGAAGGGCAGGAATTACCCACGCTAGCGCAGCTCGATAGAGGGGACGGAGTGGTAGCCGGGCGGAGGGGCGTCTGCATCGGTAGACCATATCAGCCTGGAGGGAGAGCTGAGCGAATCGGCAAGAAGCGCACCTGCACCGCTCAGCTTGCTCGACAGCTGCTCCCAGCCGCTCACCTCGGTTTGAGAAGCGGCAGAAGGCACCGAACCTTCGTCCTCGTCTCCCTCGCCCTCATCTCCACTGAGGCGAATGCCCGTACTCCCGGCACCGCCCGCCTCAAGGTCGTCGCCGTCGCTACTGTGAGCGATGTCCGTGGCGGTGTTATCGCTACCGCAGCCGCCGACGAGGATAGAAGTCCCGAGAGCGAACAGGATGACAAAGGAGAACACCGCGAAGAGCGTCTGCTGCTCCGCGAGGTTCTGCTTGCCAGCGACGAGGCGGCAGATGCCTCCGACGTACGTAACGCCAAAGCCGATCCAGGCGGGAAGGGCAACGGGGTGAGCCCTTGCGTCGCCGTAGAAGAGGACGCAAATCTCCACGCCGACGAGGTTACAAACGAGGAGGCCGAAGCCGGTCGTCCATAAGGAGGGGGACTCGACGGGGTAGAGGAAGTAGAGGTCGCCGAGAATGGTGAGGGCGCCGATGAGGGAGAAGACGAGTGCAGGGAGGAGGTCGCGGGCGATGCGGCGGTGCATGGGGCGGTGCGGCGAGGAGAAAGACGACGAGTTCATGGTGCAGAAGGGCGAGAAATGGGTCTAGGGGATATAGAGAGAGCCGTCGTGCTGCTGACTGGGTTTCTGTGGCGGTGGATGAGGCTGGACCGAAATAGTGGAAGGAGGGGACGAGGTTCGACGGCGGCGGTCTCGGGCGCAAGGCGATGGGGCGCGGTCGCGGAGCGATGGGTGAGCGTTTGGAACGTGCTGGGTACGGTACAGCAAGCCCGAGCGGTTCCGAAGCGGTGTGGGTGGATAGCGAGTCGAAGGAGATGAAGGTGAGGAGAACAAGGTTGCGCACTGGTAACTACGCCCATCCTGCCTCCATCCGCTTGCCTGCCCTTGCTCAGCGGTATCTCTGCAGCTCGTGACATGCCGTCGACTTACCCTCACTGCATTGCCGGCCGCCTCCTGCTCCTCCGCCTCACCTCCCGAGTCCTCGGCACATCTCCGCTCGCCCTTCTCGCGCCATACTCACAGCTCCCGCTCGTACTGGCAGCGCTGAAGCCAGGCAAACACCTCTCCCGCCGTCCTTGCTCTGCCTCCCTCTCCTCCCCTGCCTCTTCCGCGGAGCGCTGTCGGACCCCGAGTGCAGGACGACGCCGCTGTGCTTGTCTGGCTTGCTTCCGCTTCTCAGCCAACCATGCTCAGCGCCGCGCTTGCTCGCCCGCGCCGCGTGCTGACCCCCATCGCTGCCTATCCGACCGCCTTCTCCCCTTCTTCCGCCCCATTCCGCCGGCCGGCGCCCTCGCATATGGACTCCGACCTAAGCAAGGACGAGGATGAAGTGGAGGAGAGGTGGGGGAAGGGAAGGCGGAGATGGAGGGACGAGGAGGAGTCGCTGAGCTCCGGGGAGAGCTGGGCGGAGGAGGAGGAAGAGGAGGAGCGGCGGTATCTGGAGAGGGAAGGGATCCTTCTATCAGGGAAGAAGCCAGTACAGAGGGTGTACCGGTCCATCAGGAAGAAGACCAGGAAAGGGAGTGGACTCGCTGTACGCCTCTTCTCCTTTTCTTCGTTCTTCCCATGCTGAGCAGCCAACACACAGCACATCTCCCCGCGCAACAAGAAGATCATCATCGGCGTCGTCGTAGCGCTCGTCATTGTCGGTGGCGGCTTCATCGCCTACAAGTACGGCTCGGATGCGTACGAAAACGTCCACGACTTCCTCGTCTTCCCGACCGTGACAACCGTGCGCTGTAACGTTCCTCTCGACCTCGTCCCCCTTAGCTGACTCTACTTGTCGCAGCCCGTAGCTGTCACTTCTGGTGCGCTCCTCGCTGTCAATCCAGCATACGGACGGGCTGATATTTTCTTCCCGCATTGCAGCGCTGGGCAAGGCGGCCAACTGTGTGGGCAACTTCTTCAAGGGCCATATCGGGTGCTAGGGAGCATAGTGCAGGGGAGCGTGGTGACCTCACCACTGCACGGGAAGAAAAAGGGAGGGCAGCTCGCTCTCTTCTTCCCTGCTTCGTCTCCGGATGCTTCGCAGAACACCTAGCGATGCGCAACGGTGCTAGACGGTGCTAGATCTCTCGTCAGCGCGAGCCTGATGCCCGCCGCCGCTCCCGTTCCGCAACCCTCCTTGCTTTTCCTCCTCGTCCTTGTCGCGCTCTCTTCTTCCCCTCCCCTCCCGCTTTTCTCGCCCTTCTTCCGCGCGTCCTTGGCGTACGAAAGCAGGTGCAACACAGGCCAAATCCAGCGCCTGCCAAGGGCGACCAGGGCACCCTCTTTTCCCCCCGGCGGAGCATGCGGGTCCCCCGAGCCGGAGCCTCTCGCTTCTCTCCTCCCTGCTGCTTCCTCGCCGTCGCTGGCGCTGAGCGTCCCCTCGCTGGCTCGACTCGCCCCGCTGTATCCGACACGCAAACCACCTCCTCGCCCTCCCTTCGCTACGAACCAGCCTCTCTCCCGTCCCTGCTCCCGCGGCATCTCTCCCCCGCCATACGAGAACAAGCGGGACGCGAATCTGCGCCCTTTCATTCGCCAGCGGAGGCGCGGAAGACAAACTGTGCGTCCCTTTCCTGCTCATTTCGATGAGGATCGGGAGGAAGTGAAACGGGAAGCGTGGGCCGAAGTACAACGGTGGGTGGAGCGGAGCAGCAGGTTCAAGCGAGGTCAGATTCGTGGTAGGCGAGCGACGACCGCCCCCAGGCGGAGAGGACGAGGGTGAGCTTGATGGAGCGCCTCGCTGTCCCGCCGGGCAGTAGTCTGGCTGCCCGCCACGCCGTCCACGTCCAGGTCGGTGTGTCGGCGAGTCGGACGAGCGGGAAGGAGTGGCGCCGGGTTGCGCGAGAATGAAGCGGGAGGACGAGGTGACGGAGCTGGAGAAGAGGGTCGGGGACAGGGTCGGGGGGAAACGCAGGCGGAGAGTGGGAGAGCAATGTGGATCCCCGGTTGACGGGCTGCAGCCGGAATGACGAGCTGACGCCCGATCGAGTGTTCCGTGCAGGTGTTCCTCCGTTCCTCGACCATGGCGAGGGTGTGCTGAGCTCGACGCGCTGGCTCGATTCGCTTCGTTCGAGCGCTGGCGCGGCCGTGGGGAGCTGCCTGATGCACACAGACTTTCTCGGGCGCGGAGGACGAGCTGGAGGCGCGCGCGCCACCCAGCTTCTCCAAAGCCGACCTCCTTCTCCCCGCTTCCCTCTCCGCCGTCCCGCTTCTCTCGGTCCCCAAAGCAACTCCGCCCAATTTAACGTCCCAACTCGTCGCAGATGACGCAGGAGACGCCCCTTCTTCCTTTCGCGTTCGAGCAGCCCCGCGTCCTGCCCGCTCGTCTTCGAGGAGGAGGCCGACCCCCTCGAAAACTTGGCTCCGCGCGCGCCTGTTTGGTCGGTTGGGGTGCCACAGCTCTCTCTCTCCCTCTTCTCTCTCCCTCTCCACCCGCTCCTCTCGCCCCCGGCGCACGAGCTCGCTTGCTTCGCTTCTTCAGCGACCTTTTCTCGCTCCGACCCGGTCGTCTTCCTCTCCATCGCCTCACCGACCGACCCGACCCTTCCTCCTCTCGGCCGCTCCGACCATGGCGACCCCTCTCCAGAACCCTGAGCCCACGGCTCAGCTGCAAGAGACCAACTCTTCGCCGCGCGACTCGATCGACGACCGCGCGCTCGGCGACCTTACGCGCCAGGATGCCGCGACCATGACCCAGCTCCCGGACGACGCCAAGACCAACTCGGAGGGCGTCCCGGCCTACTTTGGCCTTACCGGCACGAAGCTCATCACTGCAGTGACGGCCTGCTCGACCGTCGGCTTCCTTCTTTTCGGGTGCGGTTTCTTCCCCTTTTCCTCTCCCCGCGTCGTGCGCTCCTCCCGCTGACCTCGACGCACCGCTGCAGCTACGACCAGGGCGTCATGTCCGGCATTATCACCGGCCAGGAGTTCGTCCAGACCTTCCCGGCTTGCGACGCCGCCGTCCAGGGTGCGTCGCGTGCCAAGCTCCTCCAGGCCACCTACACCGCCATCTACGAGCTCGGCTGCTTGGCCGGTGCCATCTTTGCGCTCTTCTTCGGTAACAAGACTGGACGTCGCCGGTACGTCGCGTCTTCCGCCCGTTTTTCCCGAGGTGTCCCCGCTCATTTCCTGCTTCCTCTTCAGCATGATGATCATGGGCGCCTTTGTTATGATCGTCGGTGTCGTCAGTGCGTCCAATTCCTCGTCTTGCAGCGACTTGAGCGAACGGAAACTGACCTTCCTTCCTCCCCGTTTCCTTCCGCTCGTCTCTTCCGCCTCTTCCTCCGCATCTTTCCCTTTTCTCTCGACTGTGTGCGTACCGCAAACAGTCCAGGTCACGGCGTTCAAGGGCCATCACGCCGGCGTGCAGTTCTGCATTGGCAGGGTTATCACTGGCATCGGCAACGGCATGAACACCTCAACAATTCCGTCCTGGATGGCCGAGTGCTCGCGCGCACACAACCGTGGCCTTCTGATCTGCATCGAGGCGTCCATGATCGCGACCGGCACCGCCATCGCCTACTGGATCGACTTTGGCCTGTCGTACGTCCGCTCGGACGTCAACTGGCGCTTCCCTATCGCCTTCCAGATCGTCTTTGCCCTCCTTCTCATCTACGGCGTCATGTACCTTCCCGAGTCGCCGCGCTGGCGTGAGTCTTTTCGCCCATTTTCTCCCCCTCTCCTTCTCTCTTCCTTGTCATGTCACTGACGCTTGCATACGGGTCTCAGTCATGCACGAGGGCCGTCACGTTGAGGCGCAGCAGGTCGTCGCCGCTCTTGCGGGTGACAAGTACGACTCGGAGGCGACCGTCATCCAGACCCGCCTCATCATGCAGTCCATTGAGCAGTCCCACCAGCTCGGTACGTTCCCCTCTGTCTCTGCACCGCACTCTCTCGCTCTCAGTTTGCGAAGGAACGTTTCCTGACCGTTTTCTCCCGCCCCGTCCAGGTGTCATCAAGAAGCGCAACATGTTCACGAACGGCCCGACCCAGCACTTCCGCCGCATGCTCCTCGGCGCGTCGTCGCAGATCTTCCAGCAGATCGGCGGCTGCAACTCGGTCATCTACTTCTGCCCCGTCATCTTCGAGGACTACCTCGGCACCGGCCGCGAGCTGTCCCTCATCCTCGGCGGCGTCAATGTCACCGTCTACGCCATGGCCGCGTTCGCGTCGTACTTCACCATCGAGCGCTTCGGTCGCCGCAAGATGTTCCTCGTTGGCTCGTGGGGCCAGATGGTTTCTATGATCATCACCTGTGCGTTTTCTTCCTTTTTTCTGCCCCTCACTCTTCCTGCTTCTTCGTCCAATCACCTATCCTCTACGCGCACGCGCTGACACTGTCTACCGCACGCGCAGTCGCCTGCCTCATCCCGGGCACCAAGTCGGCCTCGAACGGCGCTGTCTTCGGCCTCTTCCTCTTCCTCTTCTTCTTCGGCTCGACCTGGCTCGAGCTCCCGTGGCTCTACCCGGCCGAGATCAACCCGCTGCGCACCCGCACCAACGCCAACGCCGTCTCGACTCTCTCGAACTGGTCCGTTTTCCTTCCCCCCTTCCTCCCCTTCTTCCTCCTGACCTTTCCTGACGCTTTCCCACGCAGGCTGTTCAACTTTGCGGTCGTGCAGTTTACTCCCCCCTTCCTCCAGGCAACGTCGTGGGGCTGCTTCCTCTTCTTCGCGTGCTGGAACGCCCTCTTCATCCCGGTCATCTACTTCTTCGTGCGTTTTCCCCCCTTCCCTCGGTCTCCCGGGCCTCTCCTTACCTCCCTCCCCTGCTACAGTACCCAGAGACCATGGGCAAGACCCTCGAAGAGATTGACCTCATGTGCGTCGCGCTCTCCGCCGCCTTTTCCGATCCGGTACTGACTCGTTTTTCCTCTCACAGCTTCGCCAAGGGCTTCGCCGAGAACCGCTCCTACGTCGCCGTCTCGCTCGACATGGGCAAGTACAACGACGAGGAGGTCCGCGCCGAGCTCGACCGCCTGTCGCGCGAGCACAACCTGCGTAAGGGCCGCGCCGTCCAGGACGCGCCGAACGGCTCGCGGGACGATGCGACGCTCCGGGACGCCGAGGCCGAGGTCGGGCAGGAGATGAAGGCGCAGGGCGCCCAGGGGGAGAAGACCGGCCCGCGCATGTGAGGCGGCTCTTTTTGTGAAGGAGGACAGGACGAAGGAGAAGACGCTGTACATAGCTCTTTCTCGCACAACCCCACCCCACCTTAGACTTTCTACATCCCGCACCATACACTTAATGACTCCCTTCTTTAGATCTCCCCCCGAGCTTGCTATACCTGCATTGCACCCGGACTTGAGCAGCACCTTGGGAGCGTTTTCTTTCGATGAGAGCTTGGGTCTGTTCAGCTCCTTGCACTGTCTTCGCGCACTCTCGCTGGCTGTCTACCGGGCCGCACAGGCGAGCGGGTTGGGTGAGAAGCGGGCAAGCCGCTCAAAGGCGAGGAGGAAGGCACCGCACCCATGGTTGGGGTGCGCGAAGCGCACCCCGTTAAACAAAATAAAAAGAAAAAAAAAAGAAAAGGGAGAGAGAGGGAGAGAAGCAGGAGAAAAGGGAGGAGGAAGGGGAGGAAAGCGGGAACGTGCGGCGGATCAGGAAGAAGAGGAGGAATGAGCCTTGAGGAAGAAGGACGGGAAGAAAAGCGTGCCAGCGCTGCTCTCGTTGCGCAAGTGGGTCGTGCACGGCTAGGCGGCATTGCAATGTACACTGAGCGTCCATCTACGCCACAAGAGAAGCGCTGCACGAGGTTCCGCCGGCAATCCTGGTGCGGGACTTAGCCAGAGGAAGAGCAGGTCGCTCAGATGCGTCCGGAAAGGCCTGATACAAGGCCGGTAGATTGTATGGGTGCTCAGTCGACGAGTGAGAGCGAGAGATCGTCGCACGGGAGATGTGCAGGCGAAATGCGGAGGGAGGAAAAGGGGCCTGCCAGGAAAATTGGAGTCAGTGATGCAGGGTACGGAATAAGGATGCGAGCAGAGGCTCGCCGGTACAGAGTGGTTTAGAGATGCTGGAGGCGAAACGCCGGGCAATGGAGACGCTCGAATGGCGACCGAAAAAATCGAAAAGGAGGAAAAGGAAGACGCACCCAGTTCGCTTTAACATGCAAGGGAGACGGCGGGATGTCGTGAGCCGGTGTAGAGGCATCGTACCTGTGCGGCGAAGGTCAGAGGCTGGCAGGAATGTGAAGAGAAAGGAAGGAAGACAGACCTGGCAGATAGCGCTTCTTCGGACTGTTGGTGCAGCGACGGGCATTGCTCGTACGAGGCTGCAGTTCCGTGTGCAAGTAGACACAGTCATTCAAAGCCGGTGGATGTGCCGAGAAATCATACAGTGGCGTGGGTTTGCCGGGAGAGAGGTGGGAGATGAGGAGGACGAGGTCGGCGGTGCGAGGCGACGGGAGGCGCGGGGTCAGCGAGCGATGCTGGCGGTCGGTCAGAAGCGGAAGCCTAGCCGCAGTGCAAGCAAGAAAGCGAGCCCAAGAGCAGTGCAAAGAGCGAGAGAGCCTGTTTCCCGTGTTGCAGCTCGACTAGCCTTGCCTTACTCGCGCATCGGTAAGGTAGCCCTGTTTTGCCCGCCTTTTCCATGAACACGCCAACAGCGTCTCGTCCTCTCCTCTTGCTGCTTCTTGCGCTGTTCTGGTCGATAGCCAGCCTCGCTCTTCTCCTCCTTGCCAAACAAGGAGCCTTAACGAGCTGTGTAGAGCGAGAAATCGTCGACAAGGTCGCGAAACAGCGTGTTGCGCCGTGTTGCGACCCCATCCACCGACGGTCTGCCAGGAGGAGGAAGGCGAGGAAAACTGGGTCATCGCGTTCGTCCCCGGCGGAGAGGGTCCGTACGAGGTCGTAGATGCACCTTAACAACGATGGGCCGCCATTTGGGCTCAAGGAGGGAGATCGAGTCTCCGTCGCGGCCGCCGCAGCCATCGTCGCTCGCGGCTAAGGTCGCTCTTCGTCCGCCACTTTGGCATTGCTCCGCTGGGCCTGCTTTGACTTGCTACACCTCCTACGCCACCACAGCCACCCCTCGAGACCACCTGCGACCCGCCCAGCCCGCCGTCGCCGCCGTCGAGTCGACTTCCGCTCGTCCCGTCTCACGGCCAGTCCGCTCTCGACGACACAGCCTTCCGACGAGCTGCGACGAACTCAAACAGGACAAGGAGGAGCAGACAAGAGCTCAGTGAGCTTGCCAGGTGCGTACTCGCTGTCGTTGGGCACAAAGGGGTGATGAGGAATGGATGGGGGCGGCTCAGCCCGCTCTCGCTCTCGAGGCTCTGGGCGAGCACGACGAGCAGTCTCACCACACCGAAGAGCACTCTCGAAGGCACCTACGAAGGCGCCAGTGCTCTCGAGGACGACGACTCGTTGCCGCCGTTGTCTCTCTCGCCCGCAACTCCGCGACGACGATGAGCTCAACCACTCTGGCGCTCAGCTCGCCTTGTCGTGGGCGGGGCTACTGAACGGAGTTGGGGACATGCGCTTCATCTGCACCCAAACCAGCCTGCAGATCCTTGTCTGACCGGTGACGACCGCCTTGCAGGTTCGGCCGCCCCTACTTCCCGACCACTCGGACGGGTCCGCCTGTGCGTGCGTCGTTCCTCCTCACTCAGTCCCGCCATGCCATGAACGCTCACGACCCTCTACGAACAGCCCTGCACGACCCACACCGCTCCGCCGTTCCGTCGTTCTCGCTTTTTCCGCCCGCTCGGCCTGTCCCTCCCTCTCTCCCTCTTTCCGCCGCCATGTCCTTCAACCCGAACCAGTTTTACCTGCCACAAGGCGGAGCAGCCAACCCTCAACTCGTTCCGCAAGCGTTCGCCGGCGCCCAACCGGCGCCGCCTCCCGGCCAGCAGCCGTTCAACCTCGCGGCGCTGCAGCAGCAGGCGGCGGCGGCGCAGCAGGCCAACCTCGCGCGGAACGGTACGCCGCAGGGCTTCCCGACGGGGATGGGGCAGCAGTTTGTCGGGGCGCCGGCGTTGCAGCAGCAGCAGCCGGGAGGAGCGGGGCAGGCGCCGGTCAACATTGCCGCGGTGGAGCAGCTATTGAGGTCGGGCCAGCTCGTGCGTCATCGTCATGTTCTCTTCCTCGTCGATAAGAGCTAACGAAGAATTCGCGGCCGCTCAGACGCCCGAACAGTTCGCCACTATCGCTCAGCAGATCCGCGTGCAGCAGCAACAACAAGCCCAGCGCGCCGCCGCTCCTCCCCCTATTCCCTCTCAGCCCGTCCCTCCTCCTCAACCGCCACCTACGCAGCAGTTCTACCCCACCTCCCAGCCCGCCTCGTCCGCCGCGCCCGCGGCGCCCATCTTCCCCGGCAGCGAGGGCAAGATCCCGCTGCCTTTGCTGCAGCAGCACATGGCGCAGATTGGGCAGGCGCGCGCGTTCCAGCAGAAGTACGCCGTGCTCGAGCAGGCGTTGCAGGGCGGCAAGGTGCAGCAGGCGCAGCGGGCGGGCGTCGAGAGGGGGTTGGAGGAGACCAAGTGCGTGCGAGCTTCTTCTTCTCTGTTTGGTTCCGTGGAGACTGATCAGGGTTCCCGTCTCTTCACTCTATCCCCTGCGCGTCCGCTCTTCCCTTCTTCCTCTGCTGCGCCTCCTCCTTTTCGGTCTTCTTGCTGCCCTCCCCTCCGCATTCGCTCGTTCGCGACAATCAGGCGAGCAATGAACGCCTGCGTTGCGGCGGTGTCGGCGTTCCAGGGGCAGTGGTCATCAGGAAAGATCATGGAGGATTACCAGGTGCGTCTTCTCCGTACCCTTTGCACCCATGTTCGAGGGCACTGATGCCTTCCTGCGTCCATCTACAGTGGTACACCGCTCGCGGTGCGCCCATAGCGCCGCCGCCCGGTGCTGCACCTCCGCAACAACCTCTGCAGCAGCAGCAACAACAGCGTCCTCCGACCGTCCCTCCCGCCCAGCAACAACAAGCTCGTCAGCCCGCTTTTCCGCAGCAATCCCAACCCGTCGGCGGCCCTGCCGCTGCTCCCGCTCAGCAGCAGCAGCAGCTCGGCGCCCAGCTCTTCCAGCAACAGCAACAGCAACAGCAGCGCCAGGCGGCGCAGGCCCAGGCGGCGGCGGTTGCCGCTCAGGCGCAGGCTCAAGCAGCAGCAGCAGCCGCCGCCGCTCGGCAGACTCTCACGCCGACCGTCCCTCCTCAGCCCATCCCTCAGTCCTTCGTCCCCGCCCCACCGGCTCCTCCACCCGCCTCCGCCGCCGCGCCACCACCCCAGCCGGGCTCGAACCCGCAGATGCCGCCGCTGCACCTCCTCCAGACGCAGCTCAACCCGCAGCTGTTCATGAAGTCGCTGTTCGAGGTCATGCGCAAGCGCGGCGAGCCGATCGAGGGGACGCCGTACGTCGAGGGCAGGGAGGTGGATCTGTATCAGCTGTACCAGGCGGTCATGATGCAGGGAGGGAGCAATACCGTGCGTGTTGAGCCCTTTTCCCCTCCACATACCCTCTTCCCCCTCTTCTCGCTTCCTTCCTCGCGTTTGGCCTCTCCCTCTCTCGCCTCGTCTTCTTCTTTCGCCCCGCGATTTTGACTGACCCTGCTTCCTCCCTTTCCTCAGGTCACCCAAACCGGCACCTGGCACCGCATCGCCTCGTCGCTCGGCTGGGCCGTCGACCCCTCGGCGGCCGTCATGCGCGACGCCCCGCCCGACACGCAGCGCATCGGCATCGCGCTCGCGCAGAGCTACCAGAAGCTCCTCAAGCCGTTCGAGGACGTCTGGGCCAAGAGCCTCGTCAAGCAGCAGCAGCAGATCCTCGAGGCGCAGAGGCGGAGCCAGCAGCAGCAGCAGCAGCAGCAACAGGGGCAGAATATACCGCCGACTGTGCAGGTTCCGCCTCAGCAGCAGCAGCAGCAGCAGCAAGCTCGTCCGCCTTCCGCCGCTGCCGTCGCGCCGCAACGTCCGCCTTCCCGCCAGCCTCAACAGCAGCAGCAACAACAACAGCAGCCGGCTGGGCCGACCGCCGCTCAGCTCGACGCCTCGCGCCAGCAGCTCCTCCAGCAAGCCAAGGTCGCCTCGCTCGCGGCGCAGCAGCTGGGCGGGAGCAGCCCGGCGCTCGCCTCGAAGCAGCTCGCCGCCGCGGGCGCGGGCGCGGGCGCGAACGGGACGGGCACGGGCGGCACGCCGCTGCCGCAGCAGGGGACGAAGGTCAACCCCGAGCCGACACAAGAGCAGATCGCCGAGGCGAAGCATGTCGTCGCGGCGATCAAGGCGAGCTTGGAGCAGGGCAGGCGTGCGTTTCTCTTCTCCTTTCCTCTTTCATCTTCTTCTGCGTCTTCCGGATGAAGGCTGACTCGTTCTGATCCGTTCCGCAGCGAACATCAAGCTTGTTGACGTACCGCAGGAGCAGCACCAGCAGGTCGCGCTCCTGACGCAGGAGCTGCTCCCGACCGTCCGGCGCGTGATCGAGATGCTGCCGCTCTTCTACGCCATGACGGGCGACCAGCACGCCGTCAGAAAGATGCTCACCTTCGTGCGTTCCTCCTCTCTTCCCCCTCACAAACCCACACTGACTCGTCTCCGCGTCGATGGAATCAGTCGACCATCTTCCAAGACCAGCTGCGCAACCTCGGCAGCGGCCAGTTCGCCCTCGACCTCTCGGGGCTCGGCTCGCTCCGCGACCAGTTCGGTCGCTGCTGGCAGTTCATGCGCGACAACGCCGTCGCCGGGGCTCGCAGCCGCAACGCCGCCGCTTCGGCTCCCGGTCAGCAGCAGGGCTCGCCGACGGTCAAGCCGGACCAGTTTGGCGCGATGGCGCAGAAGTCGGGCCTCAAGCTCGAGGACCTCAAGCCGCCGCCCGTCAAGCACCGCCGCACCGCTTCTTCCGTCGCGGGCGCCAGTCCCGCCAACGCCGCCTCGCCGTCGACGCCGCAGCCGAACGCGGCCTCGCCGCCGCAGATGCAGGGCACGCCACGCACGCTGGCCAAGGCGGGCTTGCTGCCGAGCAAGGGACGCGGGCCGGTCAAGAAGGAGTCGCCCGCAAGCGCGGCGCCTTCCCCCGCCGGTGGCGCGGGCGGACGCGGCGCGCCGAGCCCGGCGTCGGGGATGGCCTTGCTCGTCCCTGCTTCCGGCGCGGGCGCGCCGCTCGGGCTGTCGGTTCCGGTCTCTCAGCAGCCGCAGCAGGAGGTTGAGACGCCTGCGCTGAAGCGCAAGCGGGAGGAGGAGGAGATCGAGCGCGACCCGGACGCGTTCGTCGAGAAGACGCTCCGGCTCCTCAACGGCTCTGCCGCCCCGGCGGGCCCGGCGGGCGCAAACTCGCTCCTCCCGCTCGGGTCGAGCCTCGCCGCCTTTGGGCACGGGAACGCCTTCGAGCTCGACCTTGGGCTGTCGATCCCGCCCGTCGTGCGCGATCAGCAGGTCGGCGGCGTGTCGTTCGCGACCCTGTCGAGCGAGGAGCTGTTCCCGTCCGCATACCCAACGTTCTCGTCCTCCTCCCTCGCCGCACCGGTCGTCAAGCCCGAGCCGGCAGCGACGACGAGCGACGGCGAGTTCTTCGACCTCTTCATCGACTCGTCCGCCGCCGGCTTCGACCTCCCCGACTCGCAGCCGCTCGACCACCCGACGTCTTCCTTTTCTTCCTTGCACGAGCACTCTTCCCCCGCGGACGAGGCAGCAACCCCCGCCCTCACCGCTACGACGGCTCCGACTCCCGCCACTCCCGCCGACGCTCCTACGCCGCAGATGCACCACGCCAAGCCCGCCCCCTCGACCACCACGTTCCCGAACGGGCATTCGGTCGCCACCGCCGTCCCCGAGCCGGCAGAGCCGGCCGTGTTCCTCGCCTCGGGCGGCGAAGTCGTCGATGACTTTGCGCGGTGGCTCACCGGCACTTCCGGCGCGGAGGACTGGGCCTCGAGCGTCGGCGTCAATGCTGGCGAGGCGGGCGAGGCGCTCGGCGGGAAAGGTGGCTTGCCCACCGCGTTCGAGTGGGAGAAGGAGCTCGCGGTTGATGCGCTCGGCGGAGGGATGGGAGGAGGGTGGGGCATCTACTCGGCGACGTTCTGAGCTGGACGAGTCCTCTCTTCATCTCGCCCTCCCCCATGACGACCCCGATCACCCTTCGCATTCTCAGGCTGTATCCCTTTTCTCCCCCTTTTCGTTCTCAGGTTGTGTTAGTACCCCCAGGTCTTCCCCTCGCGCCGTTGGTCTCTTCTCTATATGTATGTGTTCGCCCCCTCCCGCCTCTGTTCTGTCTGTCGTCCTCTTCCTCCGTTGTTCTCTCGCAGTTCCCCTTCCCACCCTTACGACCTCATCAAAAGCACCTTCCCCACTACACGCCGCTTGCACGTAGCACGTAGACGCATTCAGCCCCTAATACAGTCTGTTCCAACGGAGGAGGAAGAAGAGGTCGCGCCGCCGCTTGCGCGCTTGCGCTCCCGCTTCGTGCCCTACTTCACACTTCCGCTTGTCTCCCTCTCCCATCTCGTTGCCGCTCTCTCACCCCGTCCATCCGTTCATGTACCCGGCTTCCAGCTTCCCGCCTCCCGCTTCCACCACCCGCACCAACGGCAACGCCGTGTCGACCCTCTCGAACTGGTCCGTTTCCCTTCCCCCCTTTCCGCCCCTTCTTCCTCCTGATGCTCTCCTGACGCTTTCCCACGCAGGCTGTTCAACTTTGCGGTCGTGCAGCTCACGCCGAGCTTCCTCCAGGCAACGTCGTGGGGCTGCTTCCTCTTCTTTGCGTGCTGGAACGCCCTCTTCATCCCGGTCATCTACTTCTTCGTGCGTTTTTCCCCCCTTACCTCGGCCTCCCGGGCTACTGCTGACCTCCCTCCCCTGCTACAGTACCTGGAGACCATGGGCAAGACCCTCGAGGAGATCGACCTCATGTGGGTCGCGCTCTCCGCCGCCTTTTCCTGTCCGGTACTGACCGGTCTTCTCCTGCACAACCACGCTGTCCCAGATGAGGTTGCTCTCGCTCATCCAGCGCTCGCTACGGCTCTCGCGCAGCACAGTAACGTGAAAAGCGGGGTCGGCAGCCAGGAGGGTACCTCCCGCACAAGAAAGGAGTTGTGCAAGGACCTGGCCTTGCGCGTGTCGAAGACCGAGGTGGAGAACGCATCGGAGAGTGAGATTAAGGGGCGGAGAACGCAAAAAGCGAAGGGGAAAGAGGAGGAGAAGCAAGAAGCGCACCTCCAGCCGGCACATGCCTACCGCTCTAGGTCTTTCCTCCACATAGTACCGGCTAGACCGCAAAAGCAGGAAGCATGAAGAATGCGCCCGGCCTCTGCAGGCGGCTTGGTGGGAGGACGGTGGACGAGCCCTTGCAGCCTCTGCTCAACAACACCTCCTGCCCGCCCGCCCGGGGTTGCAGTAGTCGATGCAGTGTTCCAAAGCATCCTTATCCAGTCGACGGAGCTGCAGGGGCGGTAGTTGAGGCGAGAGAAGCGAGAACTGATGAAGGTGGGCGGGCGAGGCGAGAAAGGGCGAGGCGAGCAGGGGCGAGCGGGGAGTCGGTAGCGGTGGGGAGCGAGCCAACCTGTGCTGCCGCTCGAGGTGCAGCTGAGCCAGTCTGAGCGAGTTGTAGCGAGTTCGAGCGAGATGTTGAAGCAAGAGAAGCGAGCGAGCCAGCTTGGCTTCCTGCCCTTCACTCTGGCTCGAAGATTGGCTCGAACAGCTCGTATACACAGTCACAGTCGCACTGCGCACCCCTCGAAGCAGCCCCGAGCCCTCCCCTTGCCTTTGACCTCGTCCTCGCCATGTCCGCACCGTCCCTCCCCCCCGAGCTGTGGTGCCCTGTTCTGGCCTACGCTACTCTCTACAGGCACCCCAGGTGGGTAGGCAGTCTCTGCCTCCTCTCGCGCGCCTTCCTCCCCCTCGCCCGCACCGAGCTCTACCGCGAGGTCGGCATCCACTTCACCACGACCAGCCACTACGACAGCGACGAAGAGGACGACGAGGACTCCGTCGCGCCACCGGGCAAGCTGCCTCTGTGTCGGTCGTCGCAGCGCATGCTCGACATGCTCCGCCAGGACGAGAACGCTCACCTCCGCGAGCTCGTCCGCGAGGTCTACTTTGGCGATAGCCTGCCGTCGTACACGCGTCGCGATGCAACGGTGTGGATCAAGCCAGGAGAAGCATTCGCCGAGCTGCTGACGCTCTTCCCGAACGCGACGAGCTGGCGCTTTGGCAACAACGTCCTCCGGATCAGTCCTGACCTCGTCAATGGCCTCGTCCGGAGCGGGAGACGCCTCGAGGTCCTTCGAGTCCCGAACTGGAGCACCAACGTTCGGACACTGCTGGAGACCCCGTCGACGGTGCAGCACCTCGGACTGCTAGGCTTTCTCGACCCGCCCGCCGAGTCTCTTCCGTCTGAGCCCCTCGGTTGCTCTCTCCAGAGCCTCACCCTGCACGGGTACGACTACAGACTTCCCCCCAGCACCTTCCGCACCCTCTTCGACGGCTTGACGGCGGCCTCGCACGCCTCGCTCACCACCCTCGTCTCGGCCAACGACGCTTTCCCTGACCCTTCCGTCCTTTCTACCCTTGCCTCCTTTCCCAACCTGCGTGTCCTCTCTGTCTCGTTCTACACTGCTGAGGACCTTGCCGCCCTGTCTACTTCACTCCCCCACCTCACTCGCCTCTACACCCTCGTCCTGTACCTCCGTGTCGCTGGCCCCACGGACGGAGTGAAGCGCAGGCCCGAGCCCATCGCGACCCTTCCGGCGTCCTTTCCCCCCTCCCTTGCGCACGTCTGCCTCGCGCTGAACTGGGACGACGCGACCCTCACTGCCCTCGTCAACGGTCTTCCTTCCTCTCCTCCCACCTCTTCCTCCTCCTCCTCCACCGCTTCCTTCCCTCCCACCCGCGAGATCGAGCGCGTCGTCTGCACCACGCTCAGCCCGCTCTGGATGCGGCCGCCGCTCGTCGTCCCGGCTGGCTGGCGGGTCGAGCAGAAGAGGGGGGATCTCTGCAGCTGGGCGATGCTGGGGCGCGACCCGAGGCCAAAGTAGGCGCTCTACGACGTGTGACGGAGCCGCTGGCGTAGGCGTGCTTGAGGCAACGGTGGGAGGGCGACGGATGTAGGGCGAGATGGCCGAGTTCTTTTTTCCCTCTCATGTACGGCAACACAAGTCAACTCTCTTCCTCTTTGTCTCGAACCCGCGAGCTCTACTACTGGACCAGACAAATGCCCTGAAAATGCGGCCAAAAGCAAGGAATGAAGAGAGGAAAGGAGGGATAGGACATGCCGCCGAGGGACGAAGTAACTCAGCAAGGGCAGCTCTTCTCCCAGCTCTCGCTTGAGCTCCGTAGAAGCTTTAGCAAGCCGAAAGAGGAGGGTGAGCGGGCAAGCGGACGATGTTTGGCCTCCATCGCCAGTTCTCGAAAGCGAGCCAGCTTGGCTTCCTCCACCTCACACTGGCTCACAGGCTCGCTTGAGCAGCTTGCACACACGCTCTTGGTCGCGCTGGATACCTGGTCGAACTGCCCGCAGTTCGTGTCCTCGACTCCCTCCTCATCCCGCACCTCGTCCTCCCAAGTTCATCCTCACTCTCACCCGCTTCGCCTAAAACTTCGACCCGCGCTCTGCAGCTGCAAGCGGCATCAGGTCCCACTCGCGATTCGCTCTTCAGGAGCAGGTCGGCGGAAGCGCTCGAGCGGCTGGACCGTCAGGCCAGGGTGGGGGACACAGGCAGCAGCACGATCAGCTGCACCTGTGGGCGATACGCGAGTCCCGTCACAGCCCTGCATACCTGCTCCTTCTGCCCCTCCCGACTTCGAGAACCGGTTGCAACCGCAACACCAGGTCTGGACCACCTCCATCTCGCCTCTTTCGCTCGAAGCCCTGAGCTGCTCATTTCCCGACTACCTCTCGGAGGTGCGATCCTGTTCTTGGGCAACCAGAGCGTGGAAGAGCGGGCTTCGATCAGTCTGATCGTCCCGCTCCTTCGAGCGGTGCTCGTTCTGCGTTCGCTTCCTTCTCCTCCTCCTCTCAACCTCTTTCGCCTCTCTTACCCCCGGTGGCTTCAATGGTCCATCTTCTTTCGCTGACGGCAGTGATTGCCGCGCTAGGCACCCTCGTCACCGCCGCACCAGCCGCTTCAAGCTGCACCATCGGAAGCTACTTTGATTCCGGTACGCTCTTTCCCCTTTCCTTCCCATCTTCTTTCACTGACTCGACTCTTTGCAGCTTCCTCGCGCTGCAAGCCGTGCGGCGGTCGAGCCAAGACATGCACTAGCCCAAGCAATGCGCTGAGCTGGTGCGCTTCTTTACCCCTTTTCACCAACCTCAGCTCACCCTTCCTCCTCACAGCACCCGCGGCTTCTACCTCAGCCAGTCGACCTGCGTCGCTGCAAGTTCATGCCCGAGTGGCACCTTCGCCTCCAACTCTGGTTCGTTTTCTCGCTTTCCTACTCAACTGCCCTTAGCATGCTGAATTGTCTACCTTCTTCTGCGCAGGCTCGTCCGCTGGCAAGTGCGCAAACTGCTTCTCTTCGAAGTACAAGACATGCACCAGTGCCGGCTCCACCGCCGCCACCTCATGGTGAGGCTTCTTCCGCTACGCTCGTTCCCCTCTGCACAAGCTGATGCTCCCCTCCCTGCAGCGTCGCCGACTACTGCCTCGGCGGGGGACGCTGCAAGCCCGTCTCGCAGCTCTTGCCCTCGCAGTACTGTGATGCCAGTCCGTCCTCTCTCTCCCTCTTTCTTCCTCACTCTCCCTTTCTTCCTCAAGCCCTGCTTGACGCTTGCTCTCATGCAGCGGGACAGATCAAGAGCTGTCCAACCGGTATCAAGACCTGCAACTCGGACGGCTCCGCCTTGACTTGGTGTGCCTCGTCTCTCTCCTTCCCCCCCCCCACTCGGCTCTGGCTGATTCCGCTTCACCCCCCTCCAGCTCGGCTGGCTACTACTTCAGCGCGACTGTCTCCTCCGCTTCCGCCGGCGGCAACGCCCCCGCCCCCGATCGCCGCGCCACCATCGTCTCCGGCACCTGTGTGACCGCCTCGAACTGCCCGGCCGGCACGCTCGCGAGCGACTCGACCCAGTCGTGCGCGCCGTGCAGGGCCGGTGAGGCGACTTGCGACAGCGACGGCGCGGTGACTTGGTGAGTTTCCTTCTCCCCCTCTTTACATCGAGAAGCACTTACCAAGCTTTCCTCTCTTCCTTTTCTGCAGCGAGGAGAACTTCTATCTCACCCCGAGCAACACCTGCACCGACTCCTGCGCTTCGCTCGGCGCGTTCTACAACGGCTCGGAGAAGACCTGCAGCCCGTGCACCGACTCCCTTGCGACTGCCTGCTCCGCCTCGGCGTCGACGGCGTGCCAGACCGGCTACCATATCGAGAACGGCGTCTGCACTATCGATTGCGAGGATGCGAATGCGTCGACGTGCTCGACGGACGGGAAATCCGCGACGGCCTGGTGCGTTTTCTCCTTTTTCCTCCCAGCTCCTGTGCTCACTTCCTTCCCAACGTGCAGCAAAGACACCTTCTTCCTCACCTCTACCGGCACCTGTACGGCCTCGTGCCCCTCCCTTGGCGCCTTCTTTGGCGGCTCGGACGGCAAGTGCGCGCCGTGCACCGATTCTCTCGCAACCGCCTGCTCCGCCTCGGCGTCGACGGCGTGCCAGACCGGCTACCACGTCGAGAACGGCGTCTGCGCTATTGATTGCAAGGATGCGAATGCGTCGACGTGCTCGGCGGACGGGAAGATCACGACGGCCTGGTGCGTTTTCTTCTCTTCCTTCCCCGCTCCTGTGCTCACTTCCTTCCCAACGTGCAGCAAAGACACCTTCTTCCTCACCTCTACCGGCACCTGTACGGCCTCGTGCCCCTCCCTCGGCGCCTTCTTTGGCGGCTCGGACCGCAAGTGCACTGCCTGCACCGATTCTCTCGCCATCGCCTGCTCCGATTCGGCGTCGACGGCGTGTCAGACCGGCTTCCACGTTGAGAATGGTCTTTGTGTCATTGACTGCGAGGACTCGAACGCGTCGGCGTGCTCAGAGGATGGCAAGACCGCGACCGTCTGGTGCGTTTTCTCCGTTTTCCTCCCAGCTTCCGAACTGACCTTTTCCCGTGTCTACAGCAAGGAGACGTTCTTCCTCACCTCGACCGGGACGTGCACCGCCTCGTGCCCATCCCTGGGCGCCTTCTTTGGTGGCTTGGACGGCAAGTGCGCACCGTGCACCGACCCGAACGCGACGGTGTGCTCCGCCTCGACGTCGATGGCCTGCCAGGCCGGCTACCACGTCGAAAGCGGCACCTGTGCAATCGATTGTGAGGACCCGAATGCGTCGGCGTGCTCGGTGGACGGGAAGATCGCTACTTTCTGGTGCCTTTCCTCCTCTTCCATCCCGACTCTGGTGCTGACTTCCTCACAAACGTGCAGCAAGGAGACCTTCTTCCTCACGTCGACCGGGACGTGCACCGCGTCATGCCCCTCCCTCGGCGCCTTCTTCGACAACATTGATCGCTGCTCGCCCTGCGGCGATCCCCTGGCAACGGCATGCACTTCCGCCACCGTCTCCGCTGCTTGCTCGAGTGGCTTCAAGGTTGTCGGTGATGTCTGCGTCCCCGCCTGTACACCTCACGCCATCTCCTGCACTGCCGACGGCCGCGCGCTGGTTTGGTACGTCGTTTTCCTTCCTTCCCTTCCCTGTTTCTTACCAAACTGATGATCTTGTCCCACGCAGCGAGCCTGGCTATTACCTCTTCCAGTCGCAGGGCACTTGCGTCGCCGCCTGCCCGGCCTTCACAACAGCGGACTACTTGACGCCCGCAACTCGGACTGTGGGCGATACCTGGTGCGCCTGTTTCCTCCCTCTTTCATACTAGCTAGGCTTTCCCTAATACTTCTCCTCTTCGCAGCGTCGACTGCCCGGCCGGTAGCCTGTCCTGCACCGCTTCTGGCACCCCCGACTACTGGTGCGTTTCCCATCCCTTTCCTTCCTTCCTTCTCCCTCTGATCCCCGTCCTTCTCCCAACTCAGCGGTCGGTACCAAGGCGTCGACTACGGCAGGCTGGGCAGCGGCGACGGCGCCATCTGCAGCGTCGCGACCCGCACCGCCGGCCCGTGCAAGCGGGTGCTGACCTACCTGAACGGCGGCCTCCGCGTCAACGGCAACCTCCTCGCGCTGTACTGCAACGACGGCTCGGGCGGCGCCAGTCTCCTCGAACCCGGTCAGTACCACTACTAGGCCAAAACCGTCCGTCCCCCCCTTTTTCCCTCTCGTTCATCTTCATCATATTTCTCTGGCTGTAACGGGTGTACTGTAATGATCGTCGTCTCTCCGTCTCTCCGTCTCAATGCCGCAAGCTGGACCCAATGGAGGCATGTGCCATCGAGGCGAAGAACGAAGTGACCCAGCAAGGCCAGCTCTTCTATCAGCTCTCGCTTCAAGCAAGGCGTGTTGCACAGGCAGGGCGTGTGAGCTCTATAGAAGCCTCAGCAAGCCGAACGAGGGAGATGAGTGGGCGAACGGACGATGTTTCGCCTCATCAGTCTTCGAGGCGAGGCTCTCTCGCTCGCACTTCGCTGCTTTTCGGCTGGACCGCTCGCACACAGAGCTTAGCACATTTAAGCAGCCTTCGAACTACCCGCAGCGCCCTCAGCACGCTCCACTCTCGTCGTTCGCTTCCTCCAACACCCCTTCGCTCAACCTCGCTCAGCCACCGTTTCAGACCACCGGGACGACTTCGCACAAGCTCATACACCTCTACTTAGAGCATATCAGCTATTCACCTCCCGCCGCACTTGCACAGAAGCGTGACCGACTCGTCCTCCTCTCGTCCTCCTCTCGTCCTCTTGCGGTCCACCCTCTCGAGGCCAGCCTCGGCCCTTTCTTCCGCCCTTTCCTTCCCAACACTCTCTTTCGAACTTGATTCGCCTCGTCCGTATGCCGCGCTGCACTCTTCCTCGCCAGCAGCAGCCGATCCACCTCATCTCCCTCCTCCACTCGCTCGTCCCTCCTGTCTTGCCTCCACCCCTCGTCCCGCCCGCGTCCGGGAGAGCTTCCACATACGATAAATACACCGTACTCGACCGCCAGGCACCCAGCTCGTCACCCTCGCTCCTCATCTTCAACGAGGGACTCGCTCGGGACCTCGAGCAGCAGATGTTCGGGTATGCGATGGACGCGCTGCAACAGGCAGGCGAGCCTGACGAGGAGAGGGACGTCTCCTACATGCAGGCCTTACATCTCGTGTACGGCGGCGTGCGGCGACGCCTTACAAGCTTCAGCCAGCGGAGTTACTTCTCGCAGGACACGGGGGTTACTGCCCGCTTTGTCTTCGCAGACTTCTTCAAGGCTGTCGAAGACCTCAGCCAGGCATTCGACGGGACAGCTCTACTGGCGGTGTACCCCACCCATCTGGTCTTCTCTCCTTCCCTCCCAACCTCGAAGACCGCCGACCGTTCAGCAGGTCCGCAGGTCAAGACCTTTCTCAGTGAGAGCGACCTGCTCCTTCGCTGCAGGCCCTACAGAGATTTGTGGGCAACAATCTTCGACTTCGCCGAAGTGCAGTGCTTCGGACTCGAAACGACCTACGGGCAGGACGGGCACGAGGGGCTGTTCCGTCGGATTGAGCGCGCTGGGAGGGAGAAGAGGGTCTTTGCGCTTGCGGATCTCGAGGACATCGAAGTGCGCACTACGATAGCCAAGGTGCGGTTTCCTTTCGTTCTTGCATCCTGCCTGGTCAATTCGTATCGCTAATTCTCTCGCGCCACACAGGTCGCGAGCCGCGCTCGACTTCGCGGCGTCTCGGTCGTCTGCCTCTGCAACCTTCGCGAGTACTGCATCCTCTACCTGCTCCCTTCGACTTCTCCTTCGCTCTCCCCCGGCGGAACCGACTCCGGCTACTCGTCCTCCGCCTCACCCTCGCCGCCTCGGCCTTCGAAGCCTGTCTCGCCCCCTCTCGACCCGTACACCGCCGTCTTCTCGCCCTTCCACCCCGTAGCACTCGCCCAAGGTAGCGCCAGCAACGACTACCACCCCGGCAGCAGAGACCACGACTCGAACACGCTCCCGCCAGCACCGCCTGCATATGCGCCTCGTCCTCCAGCGCTCCTGAACATCCTCCTTCTTGCCGCTCTCAAGGGTGTCGATGCGTCCAGGCTTGAGGAGCGGGCGAAGGAGCTCGAGACTGCAACGTTGCTGAGGCAGAGGGCCGAGATGCTGGAGGGCGAGACGATCGAGGAGATGGAGGAGGAGGCGACTTTGCCGACGCTGCAGGAGGTACTTGCGGTTCGTCTTCTCCTCGATTCTGCCATCCCTGACCTTCGTGCTGACTCGCTCGTTGCGGCAGGCGAACGCTCTTTTGCTCCGCTATCCCGGCGGTCAAGTCATCCGCACCGTCCGCTCCCACCCCACTCCAACGCCCTCGTCGTCGTCTCTCCTCTCACGCTCGTCCTCACCGCCCGCGCGTTCTCCCCTACATCTCAACGTCTCGGGCCCGCTCGGCAAGGGACACAGCGCGGTAGCGTTCCTTGTCTGGCTCCGCGGTAGCTCGGGCGACCGCGAGCCGTTCGTCCTCAAGTCGCGTCCGACCGCGCCGGCGCCGGCGGTCGAGTCCGGAAGGAGGGCGAGCGGCTCCTCGCGCTGTCGCAGCAGGAGGGCATGGACGAGCTCGTCGTGCCCGCGCTGGCGGCTTTTGAGGAGGTCGAGGATGAGCAGATGACGATGGGAACGGGCAGGGAGGAGGAAAACCCGAGGAAGAAGCTGAAGGTCGGAGAGGGGGCAAAGAAGACGCGCGCGGTCTTCTTGATGCCGTACGGCGGCGAGGCGGGCGACTCGTGGCAGGCGTTTACCCTCGAAGAGCGGTGCGTTGCCTTCTGTTCCCGCTCTTCTTTCCCTGATTGACCCGCTTCTCTTGCCCCGCAGGATCGAGCTCTTCCTCTCCCTACTTACGCTGCACCAGAAGCACCACGTCTCGCACGGCAGCGTCCATCCGCGCAACGCCGTCCGCTTCCTCCCCTCCGCCTCTTCGTCGTCCTCCACTTCTTCCGCTGCCACCGGCCCCGAATCCGCCTCGTCCTCCTCCCGCCCGCGCTGGATCGACCTCGGCCGCGCCGAGACGGACCACCGCTGCACGCCGCGCTGCAGCGAGCTCGTCGCGGCCTGGCACGAGATGCAACTCGGGCCCAACGGCAAGAGCGTCCAGACGAGCGCGAAGGAGAAGGGCCTCGACTTCGACCTGCACAAGTTTGCGATGTAGGCGGGTCGGCCGGGGCTCGCGGAGTCGTATCGGTGCAATTCCTTGCGTGCTCGCTTTCCTTTTCTGCTTCTTTTTCTTCTTCTGGTGAGGCCCGTGTTCGAGAGAGGAGATTAAACGCTAGAAGACCACTTCAGTCTCAGTATGGCGCCTCGCTGTCCCCCTCCATCCACGTCCTCCCTCCCACTCCCTCTCCCTCTCCCTGCCCTGGTACCTCATCAGCATCAACAGGGTACGCAACGCAGAACAGCCCGCCTTCGGCTGCGCCTCCGGCTGAAGTGGTCGAGGCGGCGGGGCGGGGCTGCGAGGACGTGTTGGGCTGGGGAAGGGAGGGCGGGGAGGAGAGGAGAAGGGCGGTCGATGGGCCGGGAGCGAAGGAGAGGGAGGAAAGCGCGAGGGGGGAGTCTGCGGGACGAGACAGGGGCGGGACGGGGGTCAGTCCCGTTAAGCGTGGCGAGGGGTGGGGAAAAAGAACCGAAAGAGAGAGAGAGCGCGAAGAACAGAAGAGAGTGAGAGAGAGCAACGTACCGCCAGCGGGCACGCCCACGCCCTCTGCCTCGCCCGCGCCGCCCTCCTCCTCCTCCCCTGGCGCGCGCCACACCGTGAACGCCTTCTCGCCGCTCACGACGACGAGCATCTCCGCTCCTGCTCCTCCCTCTCCAGGGGGGCGGAAGGCGAAATCGCGGACGGGCGAGTTGAGCACGAGCAGGGTGTGCAGCCTCGCCCTCCGCCCCTCTTCCCCTCCTGTTGGCAGTGCAAACACCGCCAGCGCAGTCGGGTACACCTCGTTCCGCGCGGCGATCCAGCGCGCCGAGGGCGCGAACGCGAGGCGCGCGAGGCCGAGCTTGGGGCTCGGGAGGGAGGGGTTCGGAGGGTGGGGCAGGAGGGAGTAGGGGAGGGGGAGGGGGTCGACTGGTGCGCGTTGCGTGGGGCGGAAGTCAGCGCGGAGAACGAGGAAAAAGGAGAGAAGGGAAGGAGGGAAAGGCGGAAAAGAGACGCACAGGCGACGATTCCCCTCCCCCTTGTCTTCTCGATCCACCCCTGCGGCTCGCGCCAGACGCGCACGGAAGGGTCCGAGACGCGGTGCGAAGGGGGGAGGGACAGCTCGGCGAGCGCGGTGGAGAAGGCGTGGCGGGAGAGGAGGCGGAGCTGTGGGCGAAGGGGGAGTGGTCAGGGCGGGTTTAGGACATTGGAGGTGCGAGTGAGAGACGGGGAGAACACGGAGGAGAGCAGTGGAGATGGGAAAGCCTGGAAGGGCACCGGCAAGCCAGGAAACAGAGAGAGAGCAGCACGCACCCTCCCATCGTACCCCCCCACAGCGACCCACTCTCCATTCGCACTCCACTCAACGCACCGCACCCCCAGCCCAACATACCCCGCCGTGCTCCTCTCGCTCCTCTTGCGGTCCGCATCGCTCGCCTGCTTCTCCTCTGCCTTGTCTTTCGGCGATGGGGCGTGATGGCGCGCGGCGGCGCGCCGGGCGGTTGCGGCGGAGACGGAGGTGGAGGTGGATGCGGAGGGGTGCGAGGGCGTCGAGGAGGGGGAGAGGGCCGCGTAGGGCGCGAAGGTGGCGAGGTGCTGTCCTGTCGGGAGGTAGAAGTGGATGAGGTACTGCGCTCGTTCGATTCGTCAGCTGCCCAGCTCGTAAGGGAGGGAGGAGGGAGAGAGGAAGGGAGGAGGGGAAGGACCACGCACGTCCGTGATGTGCGACCAAAGCGCGAGGTACCGCCCGCACGGCGACCACGAGAGGCCGGCGAGGTCAGAAGACGCGTCAGGCAACGTGAAAGTCTGTCCTCCAGAAACAGCGTCAACTCGATTATCCCGTCTTGCGACATGAAGAACGAGGGCGAGAGAAAACAAAACAAGATGGACGGACCCGCAGCAAGGCCCAGTCGCCTGCGGTCGAGTAGATCCCGACAACATCGCGCGAATGGTGCCGCTCGAGGACGGCGAGGTGCGTGCCGGAGGGGTGGAAGGCGTGGCCTGCGGGCGAGGGTCTTTTGTCAGACTCGGGTCCGCGGGAAAAGATGGTAGAAGTGGACGTGGAAGGGAGACGCACCAGACGCGTGCGAGTGCTTCGGGGAGAGGATGTGCAGAGCGGGCGAGGAGGAAGCTTCGGGCGTGCTGGGCGAGGTGAGGCGGAAGATGGAGAGGCGGAGCTGCGAGAGAAGGAAAGGTCAAGGGGCACAGACGGAAAAGAGGAGAGAGAGGCGCACATGGTTCGCCGACCAAGCCATCACGGCTGCCTCTCCCCCTTCACCCGTCTGCGCCCAGTCCATCCTGACGGCGCCCTCGTTGCCGACCTCGATCTTGGCAAACACGGCGTCCTCGTCCGGGTGGAGAATCCAGCAGGTGCGCGCCTTGGCCGAGAAGGCGAGGAGGTGGTACGGCTCGCTCGGGGCGGCGGCGAAGCTGGTGAGTTCTGTCAAGGGTGGCTGAGCGGTGGCAGAGGAGCGCGAGGACGAGGTCGAGTTGGCAGGTGGGGAGGGGGGCGAGAGGAACCAGGTGCGGAGGATGGAGAGCGAGTCGAGATCGCGGAGGACAACGCGGCCGTTGTGGTAGGAGGCGATGCGGGCTGCGTCGGGGAGGACGAGCGAGTGGGCGTGGCGGTCTGGAGGGAAGTGCAAGTTGAGGGACGAGGAGAGGGTCAGCGGGGAGGAGGTGCAAGAGGACGGGGAGGACGCACAAAGTGGGGAGAGATCCCACGAGGCCATGGCGAGGTGTCAGTAGCAGTTGTAAGCTGTAGGAAAGAAGAGCGGGGAGGATCGCAAGGCAAACAGTCGAGGCGAGGGTGGGTTGGACAAGGCCCCTCCACTCTCATCGCTAGAGACAGCTCATACGCACTGCAGACACTCTCACAGACACCCATCCACCCCGCTCGACCACCCCAAACCGCGCCCATCGTCGCTCCCATTGCTCCCGCTCCCCCTCGCACCGCCTCGACCCGCTCCTCTCGCGTCCTTGTTCGCCTCAACCGCCCCTGCCACGGCTTGCACACGTACATCGCAGTACGCCCTTCAAGCTCACTTCTCCCGCCCCTTCCGTGCTGACCTGCCTCTACCCAGTCCTGATCCTGCCTCTCGGCCGCTCCGCCAACATGGACCCTCAACCCCAACCTCAGCCCATCAAGAAGAAGAAGCCCCCCGCGTGCGACAGATGCAAGGCCAAGCGCGTCCTCTGCCACCCCAACCCGGCAGGCTGCCCGCGCTGCATCGAAAAGGGCGTTGAGTGCGTCCCCGTTCCCTCCCTCCCCCTTCACACTTCACCGACGTTTCCCCGCCGTGCAGGTGCACCACCACGCCCGTGGTCCGCCGCAAGCCGCAGAAGCGCTCCGCAGCTGCGATCTCCGACACGCCAGCGGCTAGCAGAAGCACCATCGCTCCCGCACCGGGCAGCGTCTTCAGCACGCTCGACCTCGATGGCGCGAACCAGACCGTCGACGCGCCCTCGGCCGACTTCACTCCGTCTTTCTCCGTCCCGCCGACCGCTACGAGCTCGAGAGCATGGTTCGAGCCGCTCGCGTCGACGAGCCAGATCCCGTACTCAATTCCCGTCCAGCCGCAGCCTCAACCGTATTTTGGCGCGTCTGAGTTGGCGCAGGCGCTGATTCATCAGCCGAGGGCGAACCTGGCGGTCTCAACGACGCCGGCGGTGTTGATCACGCCCGACCTGGCCAAGCATCTCTACTACTGTCCGTCTGCCTCGTCCTCCTTCTCGTTCCTTCTTCTTACTCAATCTCTTATTCCTCACAGGCTTCCAACAAACCTCCTTCTTCGACCACACGCTCTTCCGCGCCACCTCCCTCCTCAGCGACACCTTCATCCCCTGCGCCTGGGTGATCGACACCCTCCCGCCGATCAAGCGCGTCCTCGCGCACGCCGTCTGCGCCCTCGGCGCCCTCTTCTCCTACGCGCCCGAGATCATCGGCTCCCCTCCCTCCTCCTCCCACCCGTCCACAACCACCTCCCCCTCCTCCGCGACTTCCTCCCCTCCCTCTGCCGGCGGCGCCGCAGGACCCTCCGCCCCCGACCCACTCTCCTTCCCCGAGCTCGAGTCCCGCGCGGCCTCGGCCGGCCCGTCGGCCGATTTCCGCCCCTACGGCCGCCGCCGTGCCGCGCAGGTCGCGGCCCTGCGCGCGCGCACGGAGGCGCTCGCAAGGCAGGCGGATCTGGCGTTCGAGAGCCCGCCGACGGTCGAGGGCGCGGCGGCGTGCTTGCTGCTTGACGCGCTGCATGCGGCGGGTCCGTCCCTCTCTCCCTTCTCCCTTCCCTTCTCCCTTCTTCCTCGGCCATCTTCCCTACCCTCCCTTTCCTGACCTTCGCTTCTTGCCGCGCCAGACATCAACACCCCGCGCACGCGGCCCTGGCTCGCGGCGTACATGGCGCACTTGCGCGAGCTCGTCGACAACCACGACCTCGCGACGGACGGGTCGAGCCAGGATGTGCTCGGGAATCCGACGCTGTGGAGCATCTACCTCAGCGCGGACGTTGTGAGCGAGTGCGTCTCGGCTTTGTTCTCTTCTCTTCCTTCTCGGCAGGACTGACCCGGGTTCCGTTCGTGCAGGATCGATGCCGGCCGTCTCACCTCGTTCGTCTCTCCCTCCCGCCCTTTCGCCCCGCTCGACTAACCCTCTCGTATCCTCCCGTCCCTTGACAGCACCTACGCGGACCAGCTCGCGCTCGTCGGCTCGGACGTGCCCGACCCCGCCAAGCTCGAACGCGACCTGCGCGACGTCGTCGAGAGCCAGAAGCGCGACGGCGTCGACCGCAAGCTGTGGCCCGACGTCCGCCCGATCGCGATGCTGTACCTCGCGACTGCGAGGGAGCTGACGGAGAAGGTGCTTGGCAGTGCGTCTTCTCGCTTTTCTTGCCTCTCCTCACCGATCTGAACGGCCGATTTGCGGGTCCTGCGCAGCTCATGCCCGTCGTCGTCCTTCCGACCTCGCGCCCCTCGCCTCTTTCCTCCGCACCCTCACCCACTTCCGCCGCATCTCGACTTCCTTCGGCCAGATCGTCGACGCCCTCCTCCCACCCCACGAGCGGGACCTCTCCCTCTTCCCGCACGCCAAGCCCAAACCCGCGCGGCAGACGGGCAAGCTCGGCCCGCGCACCGAGCCGGAGCAGCAGCGGTACACGCGCGCGCTGGCGCTGCAGGGCGTCCGGACGTTCTCGGTCTACGTGTGGACGAGCCTCGTGCTGCCGTTCTACCGCGAGGTGCAGCGCCGGCTCAAGGTCCTCGACGAGCAGGAGGCCGAGCGCGCGTTCGTCGCTTCTTCGTCCTCGCACGGCGGCAGAGGAGGAGGAGGAGCGGGCGCTGACCGCTTCCCCGGTCACGAGGAGCCGGACGAGGACGCCTTCTCGCGCCGCCAGACGCGGTCGCAGCTCGCCTTGCACGTCGCCCAGGCGCGCGAGTTTGTCCGCGCCGCGCTCGACGCCAAGGTCGACGGGTTCGCAAAGTCGAACAACCTCGCGACGATGTCGACACTTCGCGGGACGCAGGCCGTGCAGTGGGCCATGGTCGTCGTCGAGGAGGTCGAAAAGGGCGAGTGGGTGATGGACGAGGGGCTGGCCGGGATTAGCGAGCGGTTCGTTGCCTTGGTTTCGCTTCTTGACATCTCTTGCGATGCTGACTCGACTCGCCCTTTCTGCAGCCTTTCCTCGCTGCTCAAGCTCGGCGGCTACGTCCACTCGTCGCTCCCGCTCGACGCCCTCATCCTCAAGCTCGACCAGCTCGCCCTGTCCTTCCGCCTCTCGCAAACTCAGCAGCAAGTCGAGCAGCAGCAGCAGCATCAACAACAACAGCAGCAGCTGTCTTCAACGCTCCCGCCGCCGCAGTTCTTCGCCGCCCCGTTCGCATTCGCGACCCTGTCGGAGCTCGACCTCGACGTCGACCTCGACCTCGAGCAGCTTGTCGACACCTCGCTGCCTCCCTCCTCGCACGCCCCGCCCGCCTCGGCACCGGGCGCGATCTTCACCGTCCCCCCTCCCGCTCCCTCTCCCGCGTCCGCCTCGGCCCCTGCACCTCCCGACGGCAGCAGCGGCGTCGACTTCTCCGTCCTCGACTTCACCCCCTCGGCCTCCGCCGCCCCGACTGCGCCTCCGTCTACGAGCGCCTTCTCTCCGCCGCCGACGGCCGTGTCGGACCACACCGCCCCGGGCGCTCGCTTCGCCGATCCCGGGCCGCTCGCCGCCGCCGCTGCCGCTGCAGGCCCCGAGCCGCATTTCGCGCTCGACCTCGACGTCGACCTCAGCACGCTGCTGCCCGTCCCTCCTGTCTCGGCGTTGGAGGAAGCGCAGGGAGGAGGAGTAGGAGAGGAAGCGGGAGCGGGCGCGGGGGAGGGGATGCGCGGGCTCGACTTTGGGCGCGGCATGGAGACGCAGCTGGAGATGGAGTTGGAGATGATGGGCGAGGCGGGCGTCGCGGCGGCCGCGGCGGCGCTCGGGATGGCGGACTGGGGGATGCAGTGGCCTTGAAGTGGCTGTAGAGTCGGGGAAGTATCGAAGGATTGGGCGAAAGGAGGGCTATCCGGTCCGGGCTCCAACGAGAGCACTTGGTTTCTGGGTCCGCTTCTTTCCGCCCGGAGAAGAGAGAAAAGATTGCCTTCTGCCGTTCCATTCCGTTCGCCTGCTGCCTCACCCGACCTTCCGCCAGTCAAAGTCGCCGACATACGCCGTCACCGCCGTCGACGTGCCGACGACGAGCGGGCGGTAGACGCCCGTCTTGATGCTTGCGAGAGCGGGGATGGTCGCGTTCGAGAGGGAGTAGGAGAGGAGCGGGGAGGACAAGGAGGAGGAGATTGGGGTGACGGTGTCTGGCGAGGGAGCGGAAAGCAGTGTTGGATGAGATAGAGTAACGGAGGGAGAAAAAGGTAAAGGAGGGTAGGGAGGAAGACGGGACGAAAGAAGGGAGAGAGGGGGGAAAGGGAGCATCAACGCGGGAAGAGGGCAGAGAAGCAATCAGTTGAACTTGAAGGGTGGGGAGGAGCGGGAAGGGACCCGAGACGCACAGCTATACCCCCCTGCCTCCCCAAACCGCACCTCCATCTCGTTCCTCACGGTCCTCCCGACAAACTCCCCCTCCACGACCGAGTCGCACCCGCCATCGCTTTCCGAGCACGCCGTCTCGGGGTAGACCGCGTCGATGCGCACGCGCGAGGCGACGTAGTCGAGCGTGAGGAGCGGGCCGCCGTCGTGCTCGCTGTGGGGGAGAGACTCGCGCGAGAGGAGCTGGGCGAGGTCGGTGAAGTGGTTCCGCTCGGTCACAGTCGACGCGCGTGCAGGTTCAGGAAGCGGAATGAGCGGGGAGGAAGAGAAAGAGCCGAAACGAGCGTAACTTACGGTCGACCCTGCCCCGGCGGCGAGGTGGTAACTCCACGCGTACCGCCACGTCTCGCCCTCCTGGCTCTGCGGCAGCGAATAGAACTCGGTGCGCTGCCGAGACGCCCCTTGGTCAGTCCCGCTCACACTGGAGAGGATACAGGAGAGGGTACGGCGCACCTGTCTCTGCGAAGCCAGCGTCGCGGTCGTCGCCCGCTTCCGCTGCTGGAGGTTCCCGCTCGCGCCCATCTCGATGGTGTAGCAGTCCTCGATGCCTACATCCAATCTGCCATCTCAAGATCATCAGCTTCCCTCAACGAGTGGGAGGGAGGAGGGGGAGAGGAAGGAAAGAAAAGAAAAGACGCAACTCGCACCCCTTGAGCAGCACCCCGTTGCTCTGCCAGCTCACCCCGCTCTGGTCCGCGAGCGTGCCCTTCTGCATGCTCCTCCCGTCGGCGAGTACCGTCGTCGAGTCGGAGCCGGAGGAGGAGGAGGAGGAAGACGAGCGCGAGGCCTCGAGCAGGAGGACCAGGCAGCCGAGGAGCGGGAAGAGGGCGAGGGCGGCGAGGACGTAGGGTGGGAAGGCGGGCATGGGGCGCGCATTGGGAGCGGCAAGGGAGAGAGGGAAGGAGGATGGGAGAGGGCGGAGTGCGGAGGGCAGTACATACTCCTATCGGGAGGGGCGCGGAGGTGGAGGTCGGAGAGGGGGGGACGAGCGGAGATGAAGCAAGAATCGTGCGACTCTGTGGGAGAGAATGAGGAGCATGGGAGAGAGGCGGAAGCGAGAGACCAGTTCAGGAAAAGCAAAAGAGGACAGGGGAAAAGCAAAACTCGAGCCCTTTCTTCTCCCGCCCTCCTCTCCTCCTCCCGCTTCGTATGCCCTCGATGCACCTCCCTCCCGCATCTACGCCGGCGGCAAAAACACCGCCCACAGCACCGTCCCGACCACGCCCCAGACGACACAGTACCCGACCCACCTCTTCCCCCACCTCCCTTCCCTCTCTCCTCCTCCCCCTGAATAAGAAGAAGGAGCGAGCAAGAGCAGCTCGGCCGCGCCCCACCACGCCACGGGCTCGGTCACGCACACGCGCAGCGCGATCTGCACGTGCGCGGTCGTGAGCAGGAGGAGGGTCGTGAGGAGGTGGAGGTGCAGGAAGGGGGCGAGGCGCGCGAGGTCCGCTGGGCTCGGGTGGCTCACTGGACGGCGCGAGTCCGCTTGGGATGAGGGAGAGGGGGAAAGGGGTAGGAAGGGCAGCGTGAGCTGCAGCAGGGGGCGGAAGTTGGGGCGGTAGAAGCGGTAGAGGGTGGAGAGGGAGAGGGCGAGAACGGGCGCGGCGAGGAGGAAGTTGGGGAGCTGGAGGGCGGTCCAGTAGGCGAAGGGGCGGACGTTCCTGCGCGCGTGCGGTGGGAGCGCGTCAGCCGCAGATCACAGGCAAGGAGGGGAAGAAGGAAGGGAGGAAGGACGGACCAGTACTCGCGCTGGATCCACCCGTAGCTGAGCTGGTGCCACGTTGCGCACCACGGCCGAGGGGTGGCGCCGTGACAGTACAGGGAGGCAAAGTAGCGCTCGAAGGCGAGGAAGGGGGCGCAAGCGACGAGGGAGAGGACGAGGAAGCGCGGGAGGTTCTTCAGGGCGGTCTGCGGGTGGGAAGAGGTTAGAGCAGAAGGAGGGGAGGGGGAAGGCGAGACGCACGAGGAGAGAGTAGCGGCCACCAGAGCGAGCCGGCCGGCGGACGAGGTACTTCCACCCGAAGAACCCGCACCCGAGGACGGCGCCCTGCGCCCTGAACGCGCTCCCCGCGGCCCACGCGAGCGCAGCGGCGAAGTCTCGCTCGCAGGTGAAGGCGAGCATGCCGGCGAAGGAAAAGAGCGCGGCAAAGGGCTCGGTGTAGGGCGCGGCGTGGAGGGTTGGGCGGGAGGGGGCGAGGAGGAAGAGGATGGAGGAGAGGAGCGGGAAGGGGCGTGGAGCGGAGGGGAAGAGGCGCAGGGTGAGGCTGCGGATGAGGGGGGTTCAGTAGGGAGAGAGGGAAAAGAAGAGGAGGAGGAGGACGGACCGATAGAGGATGAGGGCGGCGCCGGTGGTTGCGAGGTAGGTGAGGACGACGCCCGCTAGGACGGCCTCATCCGCTCCCGTCTTGTCCCGTCCCAGCATCCAGCTGACCAGGTTCCCTCCTGCCTTGAGGACGCCGAGCGAGATGCCCGGCATGAAGGCGCCGCTCTGCTCGAGGGTGGCGTAGCCTTGGGGGTCGAGTGCGGTGTTGAGGAAGTGGACGGTGTCCCATCTTACGATTGGCTCGAGGCGGGGAGAGAGCGGGAAGAGAAGGAGGGCGGCGGACGGGTCAAAGGTGGGGAGCAGGGAGTGCGACACGGACAGCAGGAGCAGGGTCGAGAGGCGTAGGAACGTCGACAGGAGCACTAGGCTGAGGTCTGGGTGCTTCAAGGCCCAGTCTAGCTGTCGAGGCGAGAGCATCGCAAGCCAACCTTCACTCCGTCCACTCTCTCTCCTCTCGACAACACTTCGACTTGGCAAGAATGGTGCAGCAGTACCTCGCCCACCACACCCAGCACTCGCTGCTGCCCGCCCTGCGCTCGTTTGCCTCGAACGCGCCTTCGTCGTTCTCGCTCCAGGACCTCGACAAGTGGTACTCGACCAGCGACCCGCTCCACCCGGCCCTCGCCTTCTGCGCCCTCACCAGCGCAGTCGTGTTCGTCCTCGGAGAACTCACAGGTGCGCCCTCTCCTCTGTTCTGCTCACCGTCCTCCACCTCCTCATTCTATGACGTCGCCCTCCTCCTGCTCCCTCTCGTGCTGCATCCAGCCACACTGAGCCCTAAGCAGCTCACCCTGACCCATCCATGACCCTCCAGGCAACGTCTCCCAAGTCGACCGCCTCTGGACCGCCCTCCCGCTCCTCTACTCGGCCCACTTTACCTTCTACCCTTACCTCGCCGGCCTCGTCTCCTCCCCCAAGGACCTCGACCGGCGCATCCTCCTCGTCTTTGTCCTCCAGTGCTGCTGGTCCGCCCGCTTGACCTACCAGTCTGCCCGCAGGGGGTTCCTCGACCCCCGCACCGAGGACTACCGGTCCGTCTTCCTCCCCCTTCCCTCTCGAGCTTCCCCTACTGACGCCCAAGGATCCCGCCCAGCTGGCCCCTCGTCCGCGCGCGCCTCAACCCGCTCGTCTTCAAGCTCTTCAACCTGCTCTTCATCTCGATCGCGCAGGACGTCCTCCTCCTCGCGGCCGAACTGCCCGTCTACCTCCTCCTGACGCACTGGCTCTCGTCCTCCCCCTCGGTCGGCGCCCTCGCGCGCCTGCAACCGCACCACGCCTCGTCGGCCCTTGTGCCGCTCAACGCCGCCGACGCGCTCCTCGCGCTCCTCTTCCTCGCGACGCTCGCCGTCGAGATGCGCGCCGACAACCAGCAGCAGCGCTTCCAGCGCCTCAAGCACGCCGCGCTCGAGAAGCAGCGCAAGGGCGTCGGCTTGACGAGCGAGGAGGAGAAGGCCGTCCAGAGGGGGTTCGTCGCCGAGGGCTTGTGGAGCTGGAGCAGGCACCCGGTGCGTCCTTTCGTGCGGGGTGCTTTCTCGTCGAGAATCCTTCTCCGCTCGAGCGTAGCTCGACGAGGTGGGTTGGCCTTGTTGCAGATTCTTGGGACTGACTCTTGTCTTTTCCCGTCTGTTTTCACCCCTCCTTCCTACTTCCTTTCCTCCGCTTCCCTCATCCCCTCCCTCCCACAAACACGCGCGCCGTCTCCACAGAACTTTGCCGCCGAGCAAACGACCTGGTACCTCCTCTACTTCTTCACGCTCCTGCCCTTCCTCCCGCTCTCGCAGTCGATCACCTCGCACCCGCTCTCAACCCTCGCTGCCGTCTTCTCCCCTGGCGCGGCGCACCCGGCGCTCATCGGCCTCGGCGGGAAACTCAAGACCCAGGCGTTCGAGGCGTGGGACAAGGCGCCCAGCGTCGACGCCCTTCTGACCGCGATCGAGCACCCGCTCCAGACCCTGCGCACCCACGCCTCCTCGCCGTCCCTGCTCCTCGCCAAGGCGCGCGCGGCCTACCCCGCCTTCGCCTCGTGGCTCTGGGCCGAAGCGGTCCGCGGCTGGGACGAGGCGAAGCGGGACGAGGGCACGCTGTGGAACTACTCGGTTGTGAGCCCGGTGCTCATGAGCGTGCTGTTCAAGGCGAGCACGACGCTGACGGAGGGGATCTCGAGGGGCAAGTACCCGTGCGTGCCGGCCATTCTTCGCGTCCTACCCCCTGCCCTCCCTGGTGTTGTTCGCAGGGTTCTGACGCTCTTCTCTTCCATCCTCGGCACATCGCTCCTCCTCCACTCTTCCGCCTGCATCTCCCTCACTCACCTCCTTCCGCGCGGTGCCGTGCCATGCCGTTCCTCCCTCCCCTCTCTCTTCTCGCCCCCCCCCCCCACCCAATCCACGCAGCCTCTACCGCACCTACCAATCCCGCGTCGCGCAGTTCTGGCCCGCGCTGACCCCGCTCAAGGGCGCGTGGCTCGCGCTCAGCGGCGCGAGGAGGGGCAGGGCCGAGCGGAAGCTCTGGGGCGCACAGGGGGCGGGGGCCGGGAAGGGGCTCAAGGCGGAGTGAGCGAGGGAGAAGGGAGACGCAAAGAGGAGAGGAGGAGGCGAGGCGGGAGGGAGGAAGCTATGTCGCTGGGCTCGCTCGAGGGCCGGTTTCGGCTCGCCTATCTATACCGTTGCCGTATCTATCTCTTGTACCCTTCTTACAGTGTTTGCAAACAAAGGCTGTTGTACTACCCTGCCTTCTCTCTCCCCTGCCGGGTGCGCGAGGAGGAGGGAGGAGGGAGGAGGAGGAGGAGGAGAACGAGGTCGACGAAGAAACCGGTTGCGGTTGCAACCAAGTTGCCACCCTTGTTCCCGTCCCTCCCTCCTTCCTTCTCTGCGACGGCTCCACCAGCAACGGCGTCGCCCGTCCAGCCGCGTACGAAGCCGCAAAAGACACGGCCGAACGCACCACTTTTCGTCACGTCCACCCCATCTCCGTTCGAATGCCTTTTTTTCAGCCTTAGGCTCGCTCCAGCATGGGCTTGTCGGTCGACACGGCTTCTTCCGCCGCTTGCGCTTGCAGTGCGGTTGAGAGGGGCGTGTAGTCCTGCGGGAGGAGGAAGAGGAAGAGGGATTCAGAAGAGGAAGAGGGTCAGCCCCGCCTCGGCCAGTGCGGGCGAGCCGGATGTCGGATGGGCTCGAAGGTTCCGAGGGGTCGACTCACGATCCAGACCTGCTCAGGCCGTCGTACACATAGGGTTTCCGTCAGTGCCGGAATGGAACCAGTAGAGAAGCAGGGGAGAAAGAGAAGAAGGGAGGATGGCGCACCTGGTACCGCTTCATCCTCAGCTCTTCACCTTCGGCAAACTCCATCTTCGCCGCCCAGCTGACGCCGTCAACCTTTGTTCCATTGCGGAGGCCGTAGTCGACCTGCGGGTTGGATGGATTCAAGAAAGGTCGGTATCAGTCAAACGCGGAGGGAGACACCGCCGGAAAAGGGGCAGACGGCCTTGTACCCTCGAAGTGGCAGAAGAGGAGGCTCACCGTCCCGTGCACCATGAGCACCGTGCCGTCCTCGCTCGCGACCACGCACTCGGGCTTGTGCAGCCTCGTCCGCACGCCGCCCCACATGCCCTCCCGCAGCTTGGTCACCGCTGCCCAATCCATGATTCCGCGGTCAGCTCTAGGGGAGACCAACGACAGAAGGTGGAAGCGAAGAGACGCACCCTCGACGCCCTTGACCCGCCTCCCCATCGTCAGCTCGACATCGGGCGTGAGGAAGCTGCTGTACGCCTCGGCATCGCGGGTGTTGGAGACGGCGTAGAAACGGTCCTGCGCGCGCGCGCGATGGGGAGCTAATGAGCTCATGCGGGAGGCGAAGGAGAGAGTGGGGGAGGAGGAGGAAGCGCACGACGAAAGAGACCTGGGCGGGTGAGAGCGAGGAGGGGTAGGTGAAACTGGGCATGTTGGGCGTTGGGAGGGTGCTCGGGCGGTCTTAGGTGGTAGATAGAGGCTGGCTGGTGCTACCTCAGATCCTCGGCTGCGGCCGTTGGTGCGGGAGAGACGGAGTGATGAGGATGAGGGCGACGGCGAGGAGGGACGAGGAAGGCGCAGTAGGGCGTCTAGGCAGTCCTGCGATGTGTGTAGGGAGATGCTTGAGCGCCTCGCAAGCAGTGTGAGCGCTTCAGAGCTGCTTGAAGCGAGAACGGGCGATGTTGGGAGCGAGAGGAGCAAGTGCGCCTGCTTGACTCCCTCCACCTATGCCATCTCCTCAGAAGGCAGGTCCTGGATTCCGCTTCCACAATTGCGAAGCGTCGAGCAAAGCCGAACCTCCTCGAGCGGGTTCTGCTCCTCTTCTTTTCTTCCGCGACTTTTCTCCTTGCTCACGCTGGTCGGTTCCCAGCTGATGCTACGTTTCGAGGCGCTCATGCCTCCAGCCTCAAGTATTTGTGGTACGAACCTCGAACCTGTGACACCGCCCCGCGACCAGCTGGTTCGCCTCTTTCCTTTTCTTCTTCCTTTCCCCTTTTCGGGCGCTTCCGCCGGCATAAAAGACGTCGGCACTTCCGTCGCCTGTTTTGAGAGTTCTGCTGCCCACTGAGCTTGAAGGTAAACAGGCAGATTCAGCGTTGTCAGCTCTGATCGGGGCAGCTAGATCTGGTCTACCAGGCTTGGCGAGGTGTTTCTACAACAGCAGGAAGGGGAGGGGCCTACAAGGTCATGTGCAAAGAGAAGCTACGTGTGGGCATGGGGAGATACAGCGCCATAGAAGGGCAATCGGGAGAAAGGAAACGTAACCGGCGGCTCAGACGGTCTCGAGGTCGACCGAGTCGAGCGACCTGCGCTCGCCGCTGCCGGCCGACTTGTCCTTCTTGAGCGCGTGCGACCCAAAGACCTCCGTGACCTGCTCCTTCGAGTCGCCCGAGGGGAAGAGCGTGCGGTCCGAGTCCTTGGTCGGCGCGGGTGCGAGCAGCGCGAGCCCACGGCGCGCCGGTCCGGTTGTGGGCTGCCACCGTGCCGAGCGCCACGGCTTGACGCGTGCGCGGTACATCTCGTCGACCTGCTCGAGCGTCAGGCCGCGCGTCTCGCGGAGGAGGAAGTAGGTGTAGAGGGTCTGGACGACGAGCATGCCGGCGAAGATGAGGAGGATGAGGGGGCCGATGGAGTCGGTGATGCGGGGGGAGAAGAAGGAGATCTGGAAGAAGTGAAGGAAGGAGAGGCGGAAAGGCAGGGGGAAGGTGAAGAAACAAAGACGTCAGCTCGGGGACTTTGCGGCGTCCGCGAAGACGATAGGCAGGTCGTTGAGCAATTAAGCAGCAGGAAGCATAGGGAGGAAGAGAGACGGGGATGTGTGTGAACGTGAAAGAATGGGACGCACCAGGAAGTTCCAGAACCTGGTAGCGGTGACAGCAAGCCTGCGTCAGCACCTGCGCCCAACTGAGGCCCGGAGTATACAATTTCTTTGCGCACCAGTTGCTCATTGTGCCGATAGCGACCGCCTTCGGCCTGATGCGAGTCGGGAAGCTCTCGCCGAGGTAGGTCCAAGGCAGGCCGCCCGCGATGCCGTTGTAGAACGCGAGGTGCGCGAACGCGAACGCGATGACAACGGCGCCGCCGGTGCGGTTCGTCTGCGTGAGGGCGCTCTCCGGAGCGTCTTGGGGCGCGAGCATGAAGTGGCCGACGAGGCCGGCACTGGAGGAAGAAAAGGTTAGCGTGGGAGAAAAAGGAGCGAGTAGGAGAGAGACGTACATCAGGGCGCAACCAGCCTCGCCGAGAGACCCGATGATGAGGCCCTTGCGGCGGCCCATGTGGTCGACGACCCAGAGCGAGAAGGGAACGCTGGCGAGAGCGACCGCGCCCATGATGGCTTGGATTTGGAAGCTGTTCAGGCCCGTGCCGGTCTGGGTGAAGAAAGTTGCGCCGTAGTACTGGCAGTAAAGAGAAAGGTGGTCAGAGAGGGAACGAAAACGGAAGACGAGGGCGAACGCACGTAGTAAAAGTTCTGGCCCGAGAACTGCTGAAGCGTCTGCAGCACCATCCCATGAATGACGCGCGAGCGGACCTCCTTGCCGAAGCAATCAAGCCAGCCGCCTTGCCCACCCATCGAGTTCTCCTTCTCGATGCCGACGTGGATCTCGATCAGGAGCTCGTCGACCTGGCCCGCTTCCTCGGGGATGCCGTTGATGAAGGCGAGGGCTTTGCGCGATTCGTCTTGGCGGCCTTGGAAGAGGAGGCGGCGCGGCGAGTCGGGGACGAAGAGGATGCCAATCATGAGCATGACTGGCGAGAATGAGAAGGGTCAGTCGTCTGAGAGCCGGAAGAGGTTAGGGACGAGAAACGCACGGCCAAGGACGATCTGCAGGCCGACCGGGATGCGCCAGGAAGCGCTGCCGTCGAGGTGCTCCGAGCCGAGGGAAACCATGTACGACAGGAAGATCCCGACAACGTTCATGACGGTGTACTGCCCAGGCGACAGCGTCAGTGATGTACAAGAGGGAAGAAAGAGGAAAGGAACGTACCATGGCGAGCATCGGACCGCGCATCCTTGCCGGAGCGACTTCTCCGGAGAAGAGGGTGACGAGCGCCGAGAGTGCGCCGACGCCGAGACCGGCGATGAGGCGACCAATCAGGAGCTGCCAGATGGACCAGAACGAGGCGGTCTGGATGACGGCGCCGACGGTGAAGATGGTTGCCCAGAGCTGTGGAGTGAGCGAAGAAAAGTCAGCTATGAAGGCGAGGAGGCAAGGGAGAAAACGCACGAAGATAGACCACTTGCGACCGATCATGTCGGTCGAGTAGGACTGGAGGAAAGCGCCCAGAAAGGTGCCGATGGAGAGAAACGAGACAATGAGGGATTCTCGCGACGAGCCGAGGGCGTAGGAACCGTCGTCCTGCACGACGCCGAACCTGCGCTCGAAGTCGGGCATGATGAGCGCGCCGGAGATACATCCTGCGCGGGCGATTTGCGTCAGCCGGAGGGAGAGGGAAGAGAAGGAGGCGAATGGGAAGAGGCGGCAAGGATGGTAGGAGTGCCTTTCAAGGTCGACTTGCCTGTATCGTAGCCTGTCGGGTGGACGAGGTCAGCGCAGGTCAAGGATAGACGAACGAAAGACAGCCTCGACGTACCGAAGACGAAAGCTCCCAGTGAGATAAAGACGCAGACGAGGATCGGCCGCAGGTTGTTCGTTGCCGGGTGATTGGAAGGTGGTGTGGGCTTGAACATCTTGTATGCGGTGGTGTAGGCTTCGAGGGGGGGAAGTGCAAGACTGAGCAAGAGGAAGAGCAAGCGGGGAGAAGCGGAGACGAGAAGGAGACCCGGCTCGGGCAGCATCGTCTCCGCCAGGAGCACCAGATGAAGGGCGTCACACGAGAGCTCAAGGTGGGCGGGCGAGTGCAGCCCGCGGCAGCGGAAGAGGCGGCGGGCTTGATCAGGGGCGCGAGGCCGAAGAGAAGCGAGGCGCTATCGACGTCATGATTTGCGGCGGGGCCAGCTGGAACTCCACCTTGCCGCGGAAGAGATTGTAGGGGAACTGGGAGCAGGACGTGTACCGGTATTGGGAGACTGCGAGTAAAGAAGCAGCAGCACCGTGTCGAGGAGGTCGACAGGGCCCTCTCAGTGCCTGTGTGCGCCCTCTGCACCGTCGCCGCGGCTCGCCATCCGCCCCACAAGTCAAACTCCCTTCGCTCGGCCTCGCAATCTCCCCCACGCCCAACACGCCCTCTCGCGTCACCAGCGCGCCCCCTTCCGCCTCCTGCGCTCGTCAGGTGAGCCGAAGTCACAGAGGCCTTGCCCAAAGAAGTAGGAGCGGCGAGGTGGGGGATGCAAGAGGACGAGACGAGGCAAAGACGAGGCGAGGGAGGGCGCGGATGGAGGCGGTGTCAAGGGTGGAAGGAAGGTTGGTGGGAAGGTGGGCGGCTCGGCGCTGGCTAGAGACGCCTCCTCTGGTGTTGATCAGCGGGTACGAGGGCGGTACAGGGGTCTTTGGGGGAGCACGACCGCGAGCAGTCGAGCCGCACGAAGTCGACCAACACGGCGGCGGGCAGCTCGCGACGGGTACGGGCGGGTGCGGCGGGCGTGTGGACTGGCTTGGAGCTCCTTCATGGCTGATCAGAGGGGCACACGAGCAGCAGAAGCGACGTGAGGAGGACAACCCGCTTGACACTGCCTCGTTCGCGGGTTTGGCTTCTTCCAGCTCGCACGCTGGCTCGTATGACTTTTCGCGCACCACCAGAGGGCCCAGTGGGTCCATATTCTGGTACTGTCGCCCCCCGCTCGCCCCCGCCGCTCTTCCTCTCTCGCTTCGCCTCCTCCCCCTCGACTTCTCCCGGCCGCTGCTTCCGCTTCTCCTCCCCTCTTGCTGCCTCCTGCTTCTGTTCCCAGCCGTGCACGCACCTCAAAGCAGCGGCACACGGCAACACCGCCCCTCCTCGCCGCCCTCGCCCTCCAACCTCCCTCCTCGGACCTCCCGACCTGCTCCTGGCGACCGACTCGGGCGCCGCCTCTCTCCCTCGCGCACCTCCTTCGCCCTCTCATACAGCCCGCAGCATCAGTCCAAGCGCACACATGTCGACCCGCCGCTCCTCCCGCCGTTCCCGACCTTACCGCGACGACCCCCCCTCAGCCTCCTCCGACGACGACGAATCCAGCTCGGATGCCTCGTTCCTAAGCGAAATGGACAGCGAGGAGGGGAGCTCGACTGGGCGGGAGGACGAGGAGAAGCGCGTGGGGCTGCGGAGCGGGAGGAGCGGTAAGACGGGCGGGAGGGGGGACGGGAGGGGGAAGAGGCTGTGGGTGATGGGGTCGCAGGTGCGCTGCGGCTTCTCTTCCTTTCCTTTGGAGCGCATACTGACAAGCATGATCGCGGTCGGGTCTGCCAGCCGAAAGGCAAGCACGGCTACGCCGATGCCGGCGACGATTCGGGCGCGCCGTCGCAGTCCGACGACGAGGGCGAGGGCCAGCACAGCCAGTCTCCTCCTCCGACCGACAGCGAAGACGACGGCCAGGGCCACGCAGCAGCCGGGGGGGCGGTCGGGAAGGATCAGAAGGACCAGCAGCAGGGGCAGGGAGCGCCGGGGCAGGAGGAGGGGAAGAGCAGGACGATGATGTGGGTCTGGATCGCGGTCGCGGTTGTGCTGCTGGTTGCTATTGGCGGAGCGGCGTACTACTTCCTCGTCGTAAATGCCCTTTCTCCTCTCTCACACCTTGCTTTTCCGCCCGAGCTGACTGATCTTTCCTCCCCTTCTCATCTCTCCGCAGTACAAGAACTCCGACTCCTCCTCCTCCGACGCGTCCTCCTCCGACTCCGGCACCGCCGCCGCCGACCTCGCGTCCTCCTCTCCCGCAACCGATGCCGCCCTTCCCTCCTCCACCGACGCGCTCTCCATCTCTGCCGCTCTCGCCTCCAACCCCTCGCCCGCGACGAACGCTACGTCGGCAGCTACGAACGGGACGAGCGCGGGGAGCGCGACGGCGACGAGCGCGAAGGCGAGCAAGACGAGCTCGGCGAGCGCGGCGGACTCGAGCGCGACGTTCGCAAGCCAGATTACTTGGTTCCAAAGCGGTGCGTCTCTCACTTTTCATTTTCCCTCCCCTCTCAGCTTAATCAAGACGAGCCGGACTGATTTCGCAACGGTCTTACCCTGTTTCCGCGCTCCTCTTCCTTCTATCTTTTCTTCCCATTCCCTCACCGTCCACCTTGAGCAGAGGACACCCTATCGGCCTGCGGTACCAAAGCAAACGACGGCGACTACGTCGTGCACATCTCGCCCGACCTGGTCCGTCCTTTCCCTTCCTTTTCCCTCTTTCGCCTCATCGCCCTACCTCCTCTCCTTCCCGCCTGCTGACCCCCTCTTCTCACACCCCTTCCCCTCTCCGTTCTCAACTGACCTTTCCTCGCTCGCCTCCCCTCTCTTTCCATCCGGCTCTCCTGCCACCCACGACGACAGTACGGCGACACCACGACCGTCTCGCCCTACTGCGGCCAGTGGCTCACGCTGTACCAGCTCGAGGCCGACTCGTACGCGCGCGCGACGATCGAGGGCGTGTGCGAGGCGTGCGAGGGGCACAACCTCGATCTCAGCAGGGCGACGTTCAACGCGCTCACTCAGGTGAGTGGTTGGCGCTGCCTCTTTCTCTTCCCCTCGCCCCCCCNCCCCCCCCCCCCCCCCCCCCCCCCCCCCCCCTTCCCCAAGCTTCCCGCCGGCGCTCCTCCCGACTTTCGTTCCTGGCACTCTTCTTCTTCCTACATCTCGGCTGCCCTTCCGTCGCCCGCCCACTCTTCTCTCAGGCTCCTTCCGCTCAACAGCAAGAAGCCTCACTCACACTCTCTCCCCCACTTGCAGGACATGGAGCTCGGCACAACCCTCGCGCACTTCTGGTTCACGGACAAGGACCACCAGCCCAAGGCGTCGCTCACGACCTACTCCTCCGAGCTGTCTGGCGCTACAGCGTCAGGAGGGACGGCGACGGCGGGCTCGACCGGCGCGGGAGGGGAAGAGATCATTTTGGCGGTGGAGAAAACGACGGCGGGGGCAGCTACGGCGATGGCGGCGGCCGCGAGGAGGAGGATGTAGATTCAAAGACGAGGAAGGAGTCTGTATTGCGGAGGCTTTCGTTCGCTGCAGCGGGACTCGGACGAGCGCCGGCGGAGAACAGGTCATCAACGTGCGACATGGTGTTCGCGCGCGAGAGGGGAACGAGGTGGCTCAAAGTCCATTGCAGCGGTAGTGGAGCTGCGCGAGGACGTTCAGGAGGGCGTAGGAAGTGGAAGAAAACGCTTACAGGAGGCCAGGAACAAAAGGTGGACTTGGGCCACGGCGAAGCCGCGCGGGTGGGCGACGACGAAGGCTTGCTCTCTCGCTCTTCCCGCTCACTCGCTAGTTGCTGGCTGTCGACTGCACAAGGTCAAAGGCGTACTTGCGAGTCTACTGCCACCGTCACCGAGTGCACCCGCCGTCTCCTGCTGCCGTGAGTCCCCTCCTGGTCCTCATCATTCCCCCTCTCAGCTGACACTCTGCTTCTCTCGCTCAGCTCCACCCGCCCGAGCACCGCACGCACGGTAATGGACACCCCGACGGGCCCACTCTCGCCCCTCCACCAGCCACACACCCTCGTCCAGGAGCCAGAGGAGCTGCCCGCGCTCAGCAACCTCGACCTCTCGTCCCTCACCGAGCACGAGCCAGGCGAACTCCAGCACGAGTACCACCGCAACCAGCTCCACCACCTGCCCCTCCACAGCCATGGCCACTCCCCCTACTCCGGGTACGCCTCGCGTCCCCTCACCCCCTCGCGCCAGTACCCACCCCAGGCTCTCCCCCTCTCGCCGTCTTCGCCCGTCACCGACCCCGAGGACGACGGCCACACCCACGACCTTCTCCACGCGCACGGCATCCACTCGGCCGAGGCGTCCTACATCGACTCGTACTTCCCCCCGTCCGCCGACGCCCTCGACGAGTACTACGCCCACCCGCACAATCCGGGCGACCTCCCGCCCGAGATCATCGCCCTCATCATCCACCACCTCTACTACGGCTACCTGCCGTACCCGTCGGCATTCCCCTCGCCCGACCCGTACCTCGAGCTCCTCCCGCCGAACCCGCACCTGTTCTTCCCCGAGCCGGCGCGGCTCGCCCCGCCGCTCGACATGCAGGCCAAAGAGACCCTCGCCGCGTGCGCGCTCGTCGACAAGCTCTGGAACGCCGAGGCGACGCGCGCGCTCTGGCGCCGGGTCAGCTTTGGCATGCCGAGGGCGTTCGAGAGCGTGCTCCGCACGATCGAGGAGTACTCGGGCGGACGGCGCACGCGGCGCCCGCTTAGGAGCGACTTGAGGAGCGGGAGCGGGGATGGCGAAGGCGCGGGAGGAGGCCTTGGAGCGAGCCTAGGGCTCGAGATGACCCCGAGGGCGGAGGGCCCGCCGGGCAAGGAGTGGAGGCAGGAGAAGGGCGCGTACGTCGAGCGCTGGAGGAGGGAGGGCAGTGAGGGCTTTGCGGTGGACGAGATCCTCGAGACGCCGATGACTGAGGGTGAGTTTTCTTCTATCCCTCTTGCCTTTTCTGCTCCCGCCGACTTGCATCATCTCACGCAGCACCTCAACACCTCCAACCCGGCTTCGCCACGCACTCTCAATCGGCCTCTCCCCTCCCCCTCTCGCGCCTCAACCCGCGCGACTCGCCCCTCCTCTTCACGCGCTCGATCTCGTTCGCGCGCTTCCGCACCGCGGGGATGAAGCGCTCGATCCGCTCGGGCAAGGAGGAGCGGTTCGTCACCTCGGAGCGGCTCGTCACGCTTCTGAGGGGCACGCGGTACCCGAAGCGGAAGCTGCACTTCCCGGTCGAGAAGGACGAGGACGACGAAGGCGGGTACGGCGGAGCGGGGTTCAAGGGCTATGGGGCGTATGGGGCGGAGAGCGAGACGGAGACGGAGACTGAGACAGATACGGAGAGCGAGGCGCCGGATGGGCCCGCTTTTGGAGGATGGGGGAGGAACAGCAGGAAGAAGGTGGCGGGTCAGGTGCGTCTTTTCTCCCCCCTCTTCTCCTCCCGAGCTCTCTCACGCTGCCTTCGTATCCGCAGCTCTGCCAAGTCGGCTTTTCCGAGTACATGGACAGCGCCATCACCCTGCCCGTCCTCGAGGAGCTCCTCTTCCGCGGCGGCTACCTCGCCGAGTATGAGGAGCCGGAAGAGCCCGCCTTCTTCCAGGACTTTGCCTCGTCGTCCGAGTCCGAGGCAGGCGGCTCGACCCCGTACCTCGGCGCCAACCTCTCCCTCAATGCCCTCACCCCGTCCGCCGAGCAGCCCCAGCAGCCCTTCCACTACCGCCACCTCCAGTCGTCGCACTCGCGCTCGCCCGACGAGGGCAGGCGGAGGAGCAGCAGCGTCAGCACCAGCATCGCCGAGGAGACGGAGGGCGAGAACGGCATGAACGGCGGCGGTCGCGAGAGGGGGCGCGCGAGCCCGACTCCCGGGCCGGAGGACCGATACACCGTGGGAGCAGGCGACAAGGAGAAGCAGGACGGCGAGATGACGCTCGAGCAGGAGCACCCCGATTCGTTCGGCCCGCGCGACCCCGCCGCCGAGGACGCCGAGATGGGCGACGGCGCGCGGACGCCGATCGGGCGCAGCGGGACGCTCCGCCAGCGCCACCGCCGCCGGCTGAGCGGGCTCGAGTTCGCCGCGGCGCAGCACAACTCGGCGCCGGCCGTGCCGCAGATCTCGCCGCACCGTCAGGCGGAGGTGCAGCAGCCGCATGCCGAGGGGGAGTACTACTCCTCCGGCGACTCGGACCTCGGGTCGCAGGCGGACGAGGAGGACGAGGAGCGCAGGGGCAGGGAGCGCTTTGGGCGGAACCGCTTCCTCGGCGGACTCGGCGCAGGCGGGACCGGCGGGATGAGCACGCCGTCGTCCGTTGACCCGTTTGGGAGGGGGCGGTCGCGCTTCCCGGTCAGCAGGCCGAGCAGCCGCATGCCCGGCGGCGGGCTCGGCGGCGCGATGCCCAACCTCGTCCGGTCCTCTTCGCTTCCCGCGCCGTTCCACCCGACGCTCCGCAACCTCGAGCACTCGCAGTCGCCCGCGCCGAACCGCGCCTTCCTCGGCGGGCTTGCTCCGTCGCAGGCCCAGCACCCGCTCCGCGCCTCGCCGAGCTACGGCCAGGGCCTCAACCTCAACGTCCCTTCCCACTTGCATGCCTCGTCTCCCCTCCGCTCAACCGCCTCGCGCGGCCGCACCCGCGCGCCGAGCATGTCGCGCGCGTCGGAGCGCTCGTCCTCGGTCCCGGCGTCGGTGAGCGGGCGGTGGGCCGAGCCCGTCCCGAAGCGGACGGTGCAGGTCCTCGAGGGCTCGCTGGGGATGCAGCCCGTGCGCGCGCTCGACCTGTGCGGGTGCGTCAGCCGGTCGTTCGTCGCCGCGCTCGAGGAGCTCGTCGGGACGTACAAGCTCGGCCCGCCGCCGGTCGAGGGCTCGCAGGAGGCCCAGGCGGCGAACGAGGACGAGGACGACGAGGACGACCCGTTCGCGTCTGGAAGACGGACGCCGAGCATCAGGAGCGTCAGGATGGGGCTGGCGGAGGAGAGGGTGCTCAACCGGACGTTCTTCCCGCACCTCCGCCGCCTCGGACTCGCTTCGAGTCTTCTCCCCTCCCACCTCCTTACCTCCTTCGTCCTCTCCTTCCCTTACCTTACGCATCTCGACCTCGCCTCGACGCTCACGTCGCCGCTGCTCCTCAAGGGCCTCGCCCTCGCCGGCCAGAACGGCATCGGCGGCCGCCCGATGCGGCTCAAGGCGCTCTCCCTCGCCCGTTGCCGCCTCATCACCGGTCCCGCCCTCCTCGGTCTCTTCTGCGGCGACTGCCCGCCAATGACGACCATGGCCGGCCTGTCGGACGACGAGGACGAGTCCTGGGGCGCGGGCGAGGTCGTGTCCGAGTTGACCGATCTGAGCCTCTTTGGCGACGGGACGTACCCGTGCCCGCTGGAGGGCCCCGAGCTCCGCCTGGTCCTCACCGTCTCGCCCGCGTTCCGCTCCGGCCTGCTCCGCACCGTCGACCTCTCTTCGACGCCGATGACGGACCAGCTCCTTACCGAGCACTTCCCGCCCCAGCCCAACCTCGTCGAGCTCGGCCTCGCGCACTGCCGCGCCATCACCATGCAGGCCGTCGCGACGTTCCTCGCCACGCGTGCGAACGGCGTCGAGGTCCTCGACCTGTCGCACTCGTGCCCGTCCACCGTTGGGCAGGGCATCTCGAGCCGCCGGCGGACGACTATCGGCCAGCCGACGATCTCGATCATGGAGCTGCACGCCGTGCTGCTCTCGCAGTGCGCGAGCCTCGAGAGCAGCTCGAGCAACCCGGAGGAGGCGCAGCTGCTCCTCGCGCTCCGCCAGACCAACCTCCGCGTCGTCGAGCTCGACGAGAAGAGCCTCGAGATGGTGCAGGGCGGCGCGGGCGACTGGAAGCCGATCCCGGGCAAGGGCCGTCGTGGGTGGTGCGTTTCGGACTTGGGCCTTTTTTCGTCCCTTTCTTCCTTTTCGCTGACCTCTCTCTCATACATCCTCTAGGTACGTCGACACTGCGACGACGTCTCGCCTGCCGCCCTTCGAGCCCGACGCTCCGCCGTACCCGCGTCCGCGTCAACTCCTCCACCTGCCCAAGGACGACCCGCAACGCCTCGCGCTCGCCAAGCTCGTCTCCACACCGAGTGCCATGACTTTTGAGGTGCGCTGCGCCCCTCGCAATACCATCGTCTCGAGTTTTGCTGACTTTGGACTCGAATTGACCCTTTTCTCGCAGATTGGCTGGCACCCTCGCAAGATGGAGATTCTCCGGGGTGACGGTCTCATGGGCGCAACCGAGGGTCTCTATAATTACCACGCGATGTCGTAGTGCGTACACGCACGAGGCTGCAGCGCGGTACCCTGCCCCTCCCTTCGGAATCCCCATTCCACCCGAAACCTCTCCTTTATTCTTCTCCTCCCTTCTCACCTCACGTACCCGGTCTGCGCCGGTCGCACCCTCTCCGCCGTCGCTGTCGCCGTCATCGTCGTCTCAATGTTCACCCTACGAAGGTCCCTCCCGCACCTTGTTTCCTCCTTATTCGCACCCTCACTCCTCCCTATTCCCGGGAGCTTGTACTGCAGCGCAACTGACGTCTAGCTGGAAGCGAGAGAGACCTCTTCCCGACACGCGCGCTGCAGCAAGCGGCTTCCGCTTCATCTCTGCATCTTTTCCCGCTTCACTTCCCTCTTGCCTCCCTTCGAATGATTCACCTTGCGCTTCTGCACCCCACAGCACGTGGATCGCCCCCTCGCAAACCAGAGAAGAGCGCAGGTCCGCCCCGGCCTTTCTCCTGGTCTCGTCCTGCTCGCCTTTCCTCTCCTGCTCCTTCGCTCTTCCTGTCGGGACTTCCTCGCCTGACTTGCGCCCGTTGCAGGGCATTGCCCGTCCCTCCCGGTTCAGCACGCTCCACACACATTCACTCCTCGTTCTCCTCGTGCTCTTCTTCAGCGAAGAGTCGCAATGCACGCTTTCTCTCGTCCATACCTGATCCCGGCCCCTGGCCTCTCCTTCGCTCCCATCTTTGCTGCTCTGCGATCTGCACAAGCGGCGGAAGGCGGCGACCGTCTTGACGTCGACCTCTCCCTCGACCTGTTTTCCTCTCCCTCTTCCGCCCAGCCCTTCCCGTAGCTAGCGCTTGCTCTCGTCACGAGTCCACACGCCCCAGCTTACCCACGGGACGACTCGCACCCTGCCCCTCGTCTCCCTCCGCCCGCTTCGTTCACTCAACCTCGTCTCCGAGCCTCTCCTCTCCTCGCCAACAGCTGCTTCCCCCTGAACGCGCTCCCTGCTGCTCCTCTCCCTCCCTCGCACGCCCGTCTCCCCCCTCTTCGCCATCCGGAACAGTGGGACAGCTTCGGTGACCGGCCGCCTCTCCGCCCCCTCAGCTCGGGCGACCCTGTAAAGTCCGCGTGGTCGGCCGGCGCGCTCGCTTGGACGCGCCTCCTTCTTTCTGCACCGCTTGCACTGCTTCGTGACTCCTCGAGGGCGCGTCAACGTGCACCACCTCGCCTCTCGACCGCTTTCCCTCGCACGGCCATGTCCCACTCCACCATCGACGACACCTCGCCGCTCGTCAAGTGGACCGGTCCATGGGCGTCCTACCGCGGCAACCAGACGTTGCTGGACTCGTCGGGGTGGTCGAACGGGACGTTGACGACCTGCGGCGGAGAGGGAACGAGCAAGTCCGCCGGGCCTTGCTACGCTCGCATCCCGTTCAACGGTGCGTCCGCTTTCTTCGGTTTCTTCTCTACTTTAGTGCTGACCTCTTCTTTCTACATCTACAGGGACGTACGCTGCTCTGTATGGAGATGCTGTCCGTGTCTTCCGCCCTTGCCGTCCGCGAGCGGTGCTGACCGTCGTTTCCTCCCTCTCAAACTCCCGCTCCTCCACCGGCCCCTCTTTCCTGGCTCGACCTCGACCTCGTCTCCTTACAGGGATCCGGCAGCGGCACCTATCACTGCTCACTCGACCGCACCAACTCGTCCGGCGTCCTCGTCCCCGAAACCACCTGGCACTGGTACTTCGGCCAGCAAGTCAGTGCCAGTCACCAGATCAACACGCTCCTCTGCCTCGTCAAGAATATCCCGCAGGGCGAGCACGAGTTCGTGCTCGGCATCGAGGCGGAACAGGTGAACAAGGGCGTCTCGGTGCGCCATCTTCCCCTTTTCTCCTTCTGTTTCCTTGCATCCCCCTCGTGCTTGCCGAAGGTGATACTCACGTGCATCTCGCCATCCACGCAGATCGACTATCTGTATGTCTCCGACTCGGAACCAGCCGGCCTTTCGTACACCTGGACCTCCCTCTACATCAACGCCGTGCCGCCTCAGGCCATGCGCAACACGACCGACATCCCTCGCCTTCCCACCGTCACCTCCACTTCCGTACCTTCCATTGCCACGTCTCTCCCGCAGCACCACACCTCGCGAGGCTCGCACCCCCTCGCCATTGGGCTCGGAGTCGGGCTTGGCGTCGGTCTTGCCCTTCTCTGTTCCGCTGCCGCGTGGGTCCTTCGGCGTCGGCGGCGCATGCGACAGGAGGCGGCGGAGCAGCTGACGAAGCGCGCGTCGGATTGTTTTCCCAAGCCGGGAGAAGTCGCCCTGTTGACGCGAGGGAGCAGCCGGGTAACGGCAGGGCGGGACGGAGAGGACATGGAAGAGCAGAAGCTCGAGGATGGTGCGGTGATAGCACCCTTTGCACTCGGCGGTACGCTTCGCGTTCCCTTCCTTTCCTCCCCTACCTTCTTTTCCTCCTTCCGTACCCGTGCTCTTCCCCTCCATTCACGCCACTTTGCTTCTGCCTCGATTGGGACCAACCCTGACTTGCTTGCTCTCCTCAGCTTCCTCCCCTGCGGCAGTCCCCTCTCCCTTCTTCGCCCCCGGCCTTTCTTCCCCCGTCGACCCGCCACCAACCGCTCACTACCCTCTCTCCGCCTCTTCTCTCGACCACGCCTACTATCGCCCTCCACCGCCTCCGACCTCGTTCCACCTCGACCCGCTACCGGAAAACTCGACTTTGGCAACGCAGGGCTCTGCCGAGACGAGCACCCTCCCGCCGCCCTCTTCCTGCGCCGCCTCGCGATACGCGCCTCGCCGACAGTCGACGGTGCAGACGCTGGCCGATCCTGACGAGTTTGCGGAGCGATGAGGATAGGAAGGAAGGTTAGAGGAAGAGGCCCCTCGAGCAGTACGTCGGCGCCTTCGCCAAGCAGGTCGCCGAGCTCGCTCGCGCCGATAGGCAGCTCAGAAGCGCTCGCTTGGAGAGGTAGGTAGGAAGGAGGGAGAGAGAAGGGCGAAGGGCGGAGGGCGTGCGCTTGGAATCCGGCTTCTTTCGTTCTTGTTCTTCCTCCTCTGCGGGGAGGGGACGCCGCCGATGAGCGAGAGCGAGCAGCAGAGAGAGGCTCGGACCACGACCCGCCCAACTCGAGGAGAACACTCAGGAACCGACTTGGAGGAGAGCACGGAGGAAAACGAACTGCGAGTTACGGATTGCTTTGAACGGCCGAGGGCGTCACTGGTGTGCGTGTGCGGTACTAAGACGTAGGGGGCTGATTAAGGGAAGAGGGACCGTAGGGGACGAAAGAGAGTGGACCAGAACCGAGGGAGGGGGAACTGAGAGGTCGGCGGTAAGGGGAAAGGGACGGCGCAATGGACAGGGCGGATACGACATAGGGAAAGGGGGGAAGACCCGCGCTCACGCCGCCCCCGCCCCTGCCCCTGCCCCTGCCCCTGCCCCTGCGCCCACCCCTCCTCCCGCCCCCGCCACAGCACTCGGCGGGTGATACCTCCTCTCCACGTCCCTGACCGCCTGCCTTGCCGCGTCCGTCACGCTCCGCTGCCGGCCGTGCGCGGGCCTGAGCCCCGCCGCCGCCCCTGCCCCTCCGCCTCCGCCGGCGCTCTGGCTCTGGCTCTGGCTCGGCCGGCGCAGGGCCGGCGGGCCCTCCGCTGACGCGGACGCTGAGAGGGTCTTTGGCGCCGCCGCCGCTGGCGTGGATGCGGGCGCGGGCGCGGGCGCGGGTGCGGAGGGCGACGAGGAAGCAACGGCGGCCTGCTGCTGCTGCTGCTGCTGGGTGCGCCTCGAGACGAGGTACTGCAGCGCGGCGAGCCACTTGATCTCGTCCTCCTCGCTCGGGGCGCAGACGAGGTACGTCCGCTTGGGCGTGATGATCTTGAAGCAGTGCTCGTAGTTCCTCTCCCCTAGCGGCGAAGTCGAAGAGGAGGGCGAGGAGGGCGAGAGGACGGATGAAGAGGAAGGGATCGCGAGGCGCGGTTTGGACGAGAGCGAGGGCCCGTGCGCCGAGGGGTCGTACTCGATCGCGTCGAGGATGGACGTGAGCGGGATCTGCCGGTGGAACTTGTTGTCCTGCAGGAGCAAAGCGTCAAGGTCACCTCCGCCCAGCTCCACCTTCTCCACGATACGGAGGAGAGGAGGGGAAGGCAAGAAACGCACCATGTGGCTCCGACTGTACATCAGCATCCCGCTCTGGAGGACGAACCAGCGCTTGCGCCAGGTCCGCCGCTTGCCCTGCTTCATCAGGTACCCCGCGAGGATGACCTTGTTCGGGTCGGCGACCGTCGCCGCGCTCCCTGCCCCTCCCGCTGCTGCTCCTGCTCCTGCTCCTGCCGATGGTGGTGCGGGCGCAGCCTGAGATTGAGACTGGGACTGAGGCGCGAGGAAGGGCTGCCCCGCTACGGGCGACGCGCCGTACTGCTGCTGCTGGTACTGCTGCTGCTGGTACTGGTACTGCTCGTACGCGACATCGAACCCGTCCTCGTCCTCGGACGAGCTGACAACGCCCGGACTGGGGCGCGGGTCCGCAAAGCCCGGCTGGCCGTACGCGGGCTGCGGGGCGAGGGCGAGCGGCTGCGGTGCGGTGAAAGAGGAGGAGGTCGAAGGGAGGGGCAGGGGAGGAGACGCGAGCGAGAGCTGCGAGATCCCCGCATCGAGGCTGAGCGGGAGGGCGTGCAGGTCGAGGTCCGAGGCGCGCAGGCCGAGGCCGGTGCCGTCGCCGTGGCCGTGGCCGTGGTGGGACGAGGACGAAGGAGGGGCGCCCACTTGGCCAGGGCCGGCGAAGGAGGACGACGCGGTGGACTGATACGACGAGGGAGCGAAGGCGGACGGCGAGGTGGCGTACCCGCCTGCTTGGGGCGGGCTGGTGTTGGAGGAAGAGGAAGAAGGGATAGGAATCGCAGCGGACGCAGGCGAGTACGGCTCAGCCCGCGGCGTCTGCGCCGGCGTCGGGCCCACGGGCGTGGCGCCAACCGTCCTCTCGCCGTCAACAGGCGTGTCGACGCTCGTCACCGTCGCGGCGGCCTTGTAGTCGTTCCGCGCGTGGTCGATGACCTGGCACCACGCGTGCGCTTCGGCGGGCGAAGAGGCCTGGACGTAGTACGTCCGCCTGGGGGTGATGAGCGCGAGCGAGTGCGGGTGCTTCTTGAGCTCGACGGGCGAGACCGAGTGCACTTCGGTGATCGGGATGAGGCGGAGGAGGCGGTACTCCTGCGGGGTGAGAGAGGTTAAGCACACCTAAGGGGGGCCAGAAGGAGAAGAAGAAAGGCGCACCTTGTCCGTCTTGTACATGCAGATCTGCCCGCCGCGCAGGACGAACCACCTCTTCTTCCACGTCTTCCTCTTCTCGCCCTTCTTCATCAAGTACCCGCTCTTGAGCGTCACGTTGTCGCTGAACCCGCCGCTGTCGCGGCTCGTGCGGCTCCCGACCGGGTCCTCGAGCCGCGGCCGCGGCCGCGCGTCGCCGCCGCCGCCGTTGAGGGACGACGCGTCCGACTCGGAGCCCGAGGCGACGGCGTCGGCGTCTTCGGCCTCGGAGATGGCGGACAGGACGGCGTTGGCGCGGAGAGGGGGAGACGCTTCGTCTGCTTCGTCGCCCGAGGACGCCGAGGTGTAGCCCTGTCGGTTGCTCGACGTGGTCAGTATCTGAGTCTGAGAGGGTGGAGGAGGAGGAGGACGGACCCTGCGGCTGGCGTTGCTGAAGCGCCTCTGCAGGTCGACTCCTGCCGAGACCGACTCGAGCGAGGACGAGAGGGTCGGGCCGGGCGGCGGGAGGGTCGGTGAGCCGAGTTTGCGTTCAATCTCTTGTGGAGTCGGCGGGGCCGCGACAGCGCGAGGGATGCCTGGAGGGAGAAAAGGAGCGAAAGAAGAGAAGACGAAGACGGGGTCAGTGGGGGGATCGGGAGAGAGGTGGGAGGGGTGGTAAGGCAGGACGGCTGGGGAGTTGCAGGCGGTGTGGCGTGTTGCTGTGGTAGCTGTCGTGCTGCTTGCACTGCCCTCGCACTGCAGTCGACCGACTGAATGAAGTGCTCGTCTCCCCGCACCTCCCGAACCTGCCCAACTCGAGTACGCCCTCCTCACGCCGCGATGAGAGCTGCCGCCTCGTGCACACTCCCAAACAGTCCCTTTGCAGCTCTGGCTGACCCGGCAATGGTCCTCGTGCGGTGTTTGAGAGGGTCGGAAAGAGGGTGCTCGGCAAGAGGGGGTCTGAGGGGGGAGCAGAGTAGGCGGGCTCACCCTGCGGCTGTGTGGTCGTCGTGCTCGCCATCGTGTGCGCTCGTTGGCCGTGCTGGGGTGCAGTCAGGCGGCGTGCGGGCGACAGTTGAGCGAGGCGACGAGGTGCGGGGAGACGAGGGGGAAGAGGAAGGAGCGAGGTCTGCCCGGGGGAACCGACGAGGCAGAGGGCGGTCGGGTGGTCTCAGAGAACGGTACTCGAGCTGGTCCTAGCACGAGGAGCGAGCAGGGCAGAGCCAACTTGGTTCCTCTTGCTCTTGCTCCTCCTCCTCCCACTTGCACACTCTCTCGCTCCACCATGGTCCAGTACACCTCCGCCCAGTTCGACAAGGCCGTCGCCATCGTGTGCGTCTCTCTCTTTCCCTCTCTCTCCCTCTCCACTGGAAGCTGACCTCGCTCGTTGAACGAGGCAGCGGTGCGCTCCCGAAGGACGGCCCCGTCCAGCCCTCCCAGGACGACAAGCTCCTCGTACGCTCACCTGCCTCTCACTATGCCGTCCTTGCACCCTCCGGCAGAGTCTCGAAGCCCCCGGAGGCGGGGACGACGAGCGAGGCGAGCGGGAACCGGCGACCGGGTTGGGGCACTCGTCCATGACGGAACGCGGCCCTCGTCGCCGTATCTCGCCCTCTGCGTCGCCGTGGAGGCCTCGACGCCCATCCTGCGCACCACTTGCCCCTCCCGACCGCCTCTCAGCTCCCCCGGCCGCGTCTTTCGCGCATCCCCACTAACTGACCCTCGCTCGCGCCCCTCCTTTTTCCCGCACCTCGACCGCGCCCCAACCGCGCAGTTCTACGGCCTCTTCAAGCAGGCCACCGTCGGCGACAACACGACGCCCAAGCCGGGCATGATGGACTTTACCGGCAAGTACAAGTGGTACGCCTTTCTCGTCCTCTTCCCTCCTTTTCCCTCCCTGCTCTCTCTCCGCGCTTAGAAGCCAGGACTGACTGGGAGAGGAATGGAACAGGACCGCGTGGGACAAGCAGAAGGGCGTCTCGGCCGACGAGGCCAAGAGCCAGTACGTCGCGCACTTCCTCGCGCTCCTCGACAAGGACGGCAGCGACGAGAGCAAGAAGCTCAAGGCCGAGGTGCGTCTTCTTCTTCCTTCCTCTTTCCCGCCTTCTCCTTCACTCCCGCACGGTGGGCTGGACTGACGCCTCGAGCCGCGTAGGTCGAGTCCGCCTAAACGTCCTCTCCCTTCGCCGTGCTTCGCCTTTTTCCCCACTTTCGACCCGTTCCTCCGCCTGCCTTCCTCAGTGGACTCTGGTAGTACCCCCACCCTCCGATCGAATGAGAATCATCAGTTCCAACCAGCCCGACGTCCATCGAGACCTGCTCGAGAGCCGCTTCTTTCCTTGTTTTTCCGCTTCCGCTTTTCCCGCTCGCTTCTCTGTTCTGTCCGGCTTCGGTCTCTCCTCCGCCTCGGCGTCGCTGCGCTGCGCTGGCGTCTCTAGGCAGGGGCGGCCTGGCGCTCTTCTCCTCCTCTGTCTCTCGGTTCCTCTCGCCTCTTCAAGCAAGCACAGGCCCTGAAAGACCGGACGCAACCCCACCTGGCCTTGCACGCCGCCCTTCAGGCCGTCTATAAGCTATGCGAAACGAACGAGGGGTAAACAAACTAGGGCACGAATAGGGAGAGTGAGAGATGGGAGAGAAAAAGGGGGTAGAAGGGGGACGAGCGGCCCGTCCGGTCCGTCTCCTGGTGGGGACTGCTCGCGTGGGTCTATGTGGAGATTAGGGAGTGGTAGTACGGAGGGAGGCAAGGAGGGGGGAAAAAGAGGGAGGGAAAGGAAAAAGGGGAGGCCCAGCCGAGCCTTTTTGGCAAACGCCCGCGGAGAAACAGAACGCATGGGAAGGTGACGAGGGAAGGGACAGATATATACGGGGGGACATAGGGGGAGGATAGGGAGGGGAGCGGGAGAAGGAAGAGGGAAAGTCGCCGGCTGCGCCCTCAACGAACGGCCATTCCTTCGACGTGCTCTGGCCTTACGCCCACTTGCCCAAAAGCGCCATGATGCCGGCGCCGAGCGCGAAGCACGCGATCGAGAACCAGAAGCGCAGCCACGAGCACTTGTGGTAGAAGTTGTTGAAGACGAACCTGGCGGGGCGGCGGGGTGGGGCGGGTCAGTCTCGATCGCGGGGAGGACAGGGAAGAGAGGTGCGAGGAAAGGAGGAGGGGCGAGGCGAGGAAGAGGGAGGAAAAGGGAGAGGGAGAGGGAGAGGGAGAGGGAGAGCGGACGGACTCGTGCGCGATGAGCTCGACGAGGGCGGTGTACATGAGGATGCCGGCCGAGATGGCGTCGAGGATGCCCGAGGTGATCGAAGCCGTGCCGCCGGACATGGCCTGCGAAAGCGGAACGAGGGTCAAGGTCAGGTTCAGAAAAAACAAAACGGGAGGCGGAGGGAGGGAGACGTACGAGACCCTCGCGGACGCCGAGGCCGATGGCCATGCCGAGCGGGGTGCAGATCGAGTAGGCAAAGGCACCGGTCCAGGGGATCCAGCTGTACTGAGGCGCGAGCTGGAGGAAGGCGAGACGGGTGCCGAGACCGAGGCCCTCGAACATCTCTGCGAAAGGTCGACAGAGTGAATCAGTGGACTCGCTAGAGGGACACGAAAAGAGGAGAGCGACGCACGGTGGAAGATGATGACGATGAAGAGCGTGGTGAACTCGTCGTCGCCGGTCGTGGCAAGGGTCAGGCCTGCTCATCCCTGGGTCAGTCCCAGCTCTCTAGCTCGAGTGGGAGAAAATAGAGCGCACCAATGATGACAGAGTGGAGCATGACACCGAACTCGAGCGTCGCAACGCCCATCGCCTGGGCAATGACCGGGTTCTGCTCGCTCGCGTCGCGGAAAGCAACGTCGGACGCGCTCTCGCCCGTCAGCGCGCCCTTCTCCATCGAGTCGACGCTGCCGGCCGTGACGGCCGAGTCCTCGCCGTGCTGGTGCTGGTGCGCGCCGACGGTCGCGGCGGCGTCGCGGCTCTGGACGTGGCCCGGGTGCCCGACGACGTGCATGTGCGGCTGCTGCTGGATGCCGAGCTTGGCGAGCTTGGCAGAGCCGAGGCGGAAGAAGACCATCTGGATGACGAAGACGCCGAAGAGCGAGATGAGGCAAAACGCGAACTGGAAGAGCGGGAGAGAAAACCAGGTTAGCGAGCGGGAAAGTGTAGCTGAAAGACGGAGGGGACAAGGACGTACAGCGTAGGGGTACTCGCCCCAGGCGTCGCCGATGCAGGGGCTGCCGAGCTCATCGGTAGCTGCAGGCGAGGAGGAAATAGGTCAGCTCGGCTCGAAGCTGCAGCTGCAACGAGAGGCGACGTACCCGGCTCGAGAAGGTGAATGAAACCCGTAGCAAGGCTGTGGGGACGGGCGGGCAAGATCACGGACAGGTCGATGAGTGCAGGGCAGGAAAGAAAAGTCAGCTGCCGTCCAGAGGGGACAAGCACGACGAGGCAGCGTACATGACACCCGAACCGAAGACTGTGGAGGCAAAGGGCGTCAGCCCGAAGCTGTACGTCGTTGGAGAGCGGAGGAAGGAAACGCACACTTGGCAAACTCGAAGACGCCGCCGGGAACATGGCGCTGGAGCATCGGGACACGCTTGCTGAGGATGGGGAAGTAGGTGCCGAAGACGGAGGTGACCTGCAGCGACGAGTCGACGTTCTCAGCGACATTCTCGAGGTGTGCGAAAGAGCGAGAGAAACGCACGAGGATCACGAAGATGGCGCCGATGCGAAGGCCCACCTTGCCGACGCTCGTCGGGCCGCACTCGTCCTCGTCCTCGGCGGCCGTATTGGGCGAGACGTCGTCGTCGGCGCGCTTGAGGAGGTGAGGGAGAAGTTCGAGCGCGGCGGAAGTCAAGGAGGACGCCATGGTTGTCGGTCGCGACGAGGCGGTAGAGAGTGGTGGGAAGGAAGGAGAGAGCGGTGACGGCGGGCGAGAGGAAGGAGAAGAACCTTGGACGTCCTTATTTGGCGCCAGAGCCGGGCCACGAGTTTTGAGGGAGGGGGGAGGGAGGGCACGAAAACCGGTCGTGAGGACGGGTCGCGGCTCCGCCTCACCGCGACGGTCCTCACGACGCCCTCGGCCACGCTGCACTCGAAGAGGAAAGAGGCCCTTGTACGAGCGCCGATTGGTCGAACAGGCAAGTCTGCTTTTTCATTGCAGGCGTTTTGAGGCGTTCCTGCTTTGCGAGGGGCCTTCCCGCGCTTGCAGCACCTCGAGGATGTGCAGCAGCTCCTCCTTGCTGTCCTGCGGTGCCGTCCCGTCAGCTGGAACAGAAGCAAGGCGAGGGAGACGGCGCCAGTCACTCTGCGCTGGCCTTCCCAACTCGAACTCCCCCCGTTCGTCCCGCTTCCGCTCTCCTGCACGCGAGCGACCCTTGCTCCGTTGACGAGCACGGGCAAGGGGAAGACATGCGGTGGCGACCGGAGGCCAGCGGCCCGCGGCAACATCGGCGGACCTGGTTTTTCTCCTCGCACCCGTCCTCGACCAGGGCGAAGCGCTCCTCCCCGTCGAGACCACCCGCCCTGTCTCGTTACTCTTGCCTCTCCGCCGTTCAGGGTCAACCTATGTAGTCGAGGGAGGAAGCGGTCTTGTGCGGTTAAACCCGCCGCACCCTCTCCCGCTGGTTTTCTTCCTCCTTCAGGCTGGCAGCGGTCGCGACGAAAACGGCGCTGACGGCGGTGACGCCGCCTTGGCGGTCGTACACGGGGGAAAGGAGTCGGGGACCGAGAGGACGAATGAGGATGTGGGAGAAAAAAGAGGGGGAGGAAAACCACGAAGGGGGAGGAGGAGAACCCTCTCGGTTCGAGCCGTCGACGGCCGCGGCGACACTCCATTCCTCTCACACCCTGCTCAAGCTGCCTACGCCAACCTCCTAGCCTCGCCGGCATCGCTACCTGCTAGACTCCTCTTCCCGCTCAGCTTTTCTCTTCTTCCGTTCTAAGGACCCACGCTCGGCGCTCTAGCAACCCGTTCCCTCTCACTGGACCAGCAGCACCAAGCTCACACACTGTGCACTGCAACGTCTCTTTCACTCCTCGAATTCCCCCTGCTAAGAACCCTGCTCCGCCCACCCCCACCTCCCGCTCCTCCTGCGCTATTCCGCTGCTCCGCCGCTCACTTTCACCTCCTCAGCCCTCGCCACCCCTCGCAACACCCCTCACCCGCTCCCCCACCTCCCCCTCACAATCCCCTCCCCCCTGCGCCTGACAAGCACGCTGAACGCGACCGGCCCGGCGATGGTGCAGAGCGCGACGGCCCAGATCGCTTCGAGGTAGGGCTCGGTGCTGAGGATCGCTGAGCCGGACGAGCCGGACGAGCTGGAGGAGTAGGCGACTTGGAGGACGAGGACCTGCGGAGATGCAAGGCGGTCAGTTGGCTTTCCGCAGGCCTTTTAGGAGAGGGACAGAGGGACGAGGGAAGGTTAGCCGAGAGTGGAGACGCACGCCAATCTCGCCGCGAGCGACCAGGGCCAGCCCGACGAACGCCGCCGCTGGGAGCGATACCGACCTGAAGTCGGCGTACCGGCTCGGCCGCCCCTGCTCCTGGTCCTGCTCTTGATCCCTCGAGCGCTCGACGGGCGTGGCGGCCTCACTCCTCTCTGCGTCCGTGTTGCCCACCGCCGAGCGCGCCTCGCCACCACCCGAGCGCTTCTCGCCCTCCTCGCGCTGCTCACCGCTCGGGCTTGGTTTGGGCGACAGCAGGTCGACGAGCAGGATCGGCGCGCCGGCGAGGATCTTGCCGAGGGCCATGAGGAGGGCGTAGACGACGCCGCGCCAGATGCGGCGGCCGGTCCAAAGCGAGAGGAACGGGATCGAGAGGCCGATCGAGGCGAAGAAGAGCGGGACGAAGAACTGCGCGGGCGGGTGCGGTAAGTGGGAAGCACGGGGGAGGGAGAGGCGCACATAGAGGAGAGGGAAGGGGGTCAAGGGGAAGAGCACAGGGGGAGATTACGCGAGACGCACATGCTCGTGAAGAGGAACGATCCAGGTCTCCCAGGTGTCGATGAAGCATACTGTCGACGACGGAGACGGGAGCTGCATGAGGAAGACGCCAGCGAGAAAGGCGCCGAGGAGCATGGTCGTCCCGGTGTAGTAGGCGCTGGGAGGAGGAATAGGTCAGTTTTGGGCAAGAGTCGGATAAGGAATGTGCGTACATGGCGAGGAAAGCCGACAGTACGGCCACACCGAGGAAGAGCTCAGCGCTCTTCCCGCCCCTCTCGACGTACTGCTCGACGCGCTTGATCCGAAAGACCGGGCGGAAGAGGTAGCGCGCGAGGAGCGGCCCAAGGAGCGCCATCGCAACGCTCGCGACGATGGGCTTGCCAATGGTCCACCCGAGGCCGGTCACGGCGGACGGGTCGGGCCCGAGCGACTGGATGACGGAGAGCAGGACGAGCGCGATTACGTCGTCGATCAAGGCGGCGCCCTTGAGGATCTCGCCGACGCGGGTGGTGCCGAGGGACGGTCCGGCGGCGCGGAGGACGTAGAAGGTCTGCGGGAGGGAGGGAAGGTGAGTCCCGCCTTGCCGGGATGGCGAGAAAAGGAGCCTACAGTGCCGAGGCTTGTCGACGCCAGAGCGCTACCGGCCGTGAAAGCTTGTAGAGGCGGGTAGTCGAACGTGGAGGCCGAAAAGAGGGCGAAGGTGAACGCCATTGGGAGGAGGACGCCCACCAGCGCGGTGACGAGCGCGAGCGGGAGGAGCGGGAGGAAGGACGCCGGGCGGAGAGTGAGACCGCCTTCGACTGTGCGAGAGGACGGTTCAGATCGAGTACAAGGAGCCGAAGGGGAGCGGGGCGTACAGACAATCAAGACCAGCCCAATGTATCCCACCGCGACGAACGTCCTCTGCCACTCGACGTCGAGGATGCCGGCGACGGGTCCGTAGATTACGCCCATCGCAATTTCCCCGAGCAGGCCGGCGCCGAAGAGGTAGTTGGCGACGCCGCGAGCGACTTGGAGGAGGTCTGCAGGGAGGAAGGGGTCGGTCAGTCGGATTGGGAGCAAAGCGAAGAGGGGCGACGCACAGATAAGCGAAATCAGGGTGAGGAGGGCAGGGAGAGTCGGCTCGTGGTAGGTAACGTCGGAGGTGTTGGGATGGGACGACATTGATGCATAGCGGACTTCAGCAGAGGGGGTGGAGGGGAGGTGGTCTCGAACGGGAGGAGCTGGTGGGCGTTTGAAGAGGGTGCGCGAGGTAGCTGTGGCTTGCTGGATGTGCTTGTGCGTGTGACTAGCAGCAGGCAGTGAGTGGAAGGAGAGCAAGAGGCGGCCAAGCAACTCTCGACATCGACCACGACCACCCTCTTCCCGTGTCCACTCCGATGCAGCTGCTGAGTGGCTTTGCGGAGCTCTCTGCAATCAAGCATCCCGGAACTTGCGCGCTGTCGCTCATCGAGGAGGTGTGTTGCAGCCGCGGGAAGGACTCGACTGAGGAAGCAAGAGGACGAGAGAGGACAGCGACGACGGCACCGGGCGGCGTGAGCGCTGGCTTGGTGGGGTACAAAGTGCGCTTGACACGGCCGTCGAGCTGCCAGAGCGGGAAGAAGGACGCTGAGGCGTGGTCCCCACCGCGTCCACCCCACGCCGCTCCCTCGCGAACTGGCTCTTCTCGCTCAGCCCGCTACCTGCTACTGCCGCGCTGTGTTCACTGCCATCAGCAACTCGACTCTGCGCCCTTCCCGACCCCCCTCGCCGTTCAAGCAACTCTCGGCCACCGCCCGCTCTTCCTGGCCGGCGTCTCCTCACCGGCCCGCTCACGACTACGCACCTCGATGGACGACTTCAAGGGCGACGAGGCCGCCGAGGAGATTGGCCAGAGTAGCTTGGCGGGACCGGCACCCAAAGCCAAGGTGTTCAAGCGACCCACCCACATCGCGCAAGTCCCGCTTTCCGCTTTCTTTAGTACCTCGCAGCTGATCTTGCGCTCATGCCTCCTTCGCAGATGCCTCGGCTGCCGAAGGAACAAGTGCGTCCTCATCTCGCTCCATGCCATCCTTGCTAGCTGACCCTTTCCTTCCCGAGCAGGGTCAAGTGCCGACTACCGAACGGCGAGATCCCGACTGGCGACTGGGACAAGGACCAGTCCAGATGCACGCGCTGCATCCGTCTCGACATGCCCTGCGAGTTCAGGAGCGGACCGAGACGCGGTCGGAAGCCGAGGGACCCGTACGCTTTCTTTCCCTCTGCGGCTTTCCTTCACTCGGAGAAGACTGAACCCGCCGAACGCTGCAGGGCCGTCCTCGCCCAGCAAGAAGCAGGCCCTCCGCTGATCCAGGCCGTCCACCGCGCCGACATGCTCCCCGTCCCTCCCCTCGCAACGACCTCGACCGCGCCCTTCGATTTCTTCCACGCCCTCCGGTCCACCTCGTTCGCCTCCCCTCGAACCTCGACGTCCGCATGGCCAGAGCCGTCGACCTCGCTCGTACCCTACAACAGCTACTCGCCCACCCTTCGCACCGCCTACCAGCCTTCTCTCGCCCCATTCACTTTCCACACCCCTCTCCTCCCTCTTCCCGCCCGTGACGCCTCCCTTTCCCTCCTCGCCACGGCCCAAACTCGCTTGTCGGCACTGAGCAAGTCCAGTTCGAGCCCGTTCGGATCCGGGGCAGTCAACGAGGCTGTGAAGCAGCCTGATCCGGTCGATCTGGGCGTGTTGAGCATGCTCGAGGCCAATCAGCTCATTCAGCTGTTCCATGCGAACCTCAACCCTTACGTGCGTTGACCCAACGGGCTTTCCCCTCTCCACCCCTTTCCCTCTTCGTCCGCCTCTGTCCTCCTCTTCCTTCCTTCCACGCTGTGCTCCTTCATCCGCCTCAGCTCGTCTATGGTACTGACGCTTCCCGGTTTTCTCCTCGTCGCGCAGATCATCCTCCTCGACCGGCACTACCACACGCCCGACCGCGTCCGCTCGACCTCGACCGTGCTCTTCACCGCCATGCTCGCGGTCTCGGCCAAGTTCTTTCGCCCAGTACGCCCTCCCTCTTCTCTCTCTTTCTCTCCCTCGAGAACGACTTTCGCTCTCTTCGCCCTTTCGCTTCGGCTGTCGAAGGAACTGACCTGACCTCGACGCGCGCAGGACCTGTACCAGCCGCTGCTCATGTCGACTAAGCAGCTCATCACGCGCCACATGGGTGGAGACGGGACGCCGCACATCGGGCTCATCCAGGCCATCCTCATCTCGGTCTACTGGAAGGTGCGTTCAAGGCCTTCGCACCTCTCCCCCCCTTCTTTCTCCCTTCACTCCGGTCACGCTCTTCTCAATCTCGAGCGCGCAAGCTGACCCTCCCTCCTCCGCTCCCTCTCTCTCGCTTCGCAGGACCCCTCCGACTCCTCCGCCTGGCTCAAGATCGGCTTCGCGATCCGACTCGGCTACCAGCTCGGCCTCCACCGCAAGCGCCGCGTGCCCCTCCCCACCGACGAGCTCGAGGCGAGGGCGCAGCTCGACCGGGAAAGGACGTGGATCACGTTGGTGTGCTTCGTGAGTCGCGCTCTGGGCGGATTTCTTCCTTTCCCTGCAGTGTCTTCCGTCCCGGCTGGTCACTCCGTCCACCTCTTCCTAGCGCCCGTGCTTTCGCGCATACCGGACACTCACCGTCCTTCGTCTCATCTACAGGACCACTCGTACGCCCTCGTCGTCGACCGCTTTCTCGCTTCCAGGGCTCTGACCTTTTTCTACCTGTTCCCGCACAGCTACCTCCTTGTCGACGACCTCGACGATACTCACGACACTCGCATGGTCACACAGCACGACATCGTACGTCTTCTCTATTCCACTACCGCTTGAATCGGGGCTGACTACTCCTCCGGATGAGCAGGACATCGACGCCTGGCTCGCCGAGTCAAGGCCGTACGACGTGCCCGACGACAGCGAGTATGGTGCCTCGATCGAGTGCGCTCTTTTTCTTGCCTTCTTGCCCTCCTAGCGCTTGCGTTCCTCGCCATTGACCCTTGAACCAAGCAGGCTCATCCGCGTCATGCGCCTCTCGAAGGACATCGTCAAGACGACGTCGCAGGCGGCGGTCAACACGCTCGCCAACCACCTGTCGGCCATGCTGAAGGATACGAGCCGGAAGTACCTCAGTCCAGATTGTACGTTCCGTTCCCGCGTTCCCTGCTTTCCAATTCTGCATCGCATTTGACTCTGCCTTCCTGCGACAGCACCGTCCTCGCGCGCCCTTCCTGCCAAGGCCACCCGCACGGTCCGTCCTCTACCTTCCCCTCTTCGCCCACTCCGAGAAAGCTCACCACGTCGTCCCTCCAGGTCCGCTACCACTGCCACGCGGCCTTCGTGACGCTCGGCCGCGCGCGCCTGACCGCCCTCGGCGTCAAGGACCAGCTCGTGCTCGCCGACTTTCTCGGGCAGGCGAGCGAGCTCGTCGAGTGCTTCGAGGCGCTCGTCAGCGAGGGCCTGCTCCGGTACTTGCAGGACACGGTCGCCGTGACGATGATGGCCTTTGGGGAGAGCTTGGGCAAGGTGCGTCTGGCTTTCTCTTTTTCCTCGGAGACGGGCAGAGCTGATGCTCTTTTCCCTTTCAGCTCTTCTCGCAGGTTGACAGGACGGTCCAGCCCATCATTGAGCAGTTCGTCACGCAAGGTTGGTCCATGCTCTCCTCCCCGTGTAGAGTTTTAGTCCCGCTCACCGCCTTCGATCTCGCAGTCTGCTCCGCCGCCGACCGCGGCAAGGACGGCAACGAGGACTCGGTCGCGGGCATCATTGCGCGCTTCTACCACGCTCTTCTTCCCGAGCTGAAGGCTGCGGGGATGTCCGAGATGAGTTCGTCCAACCCGGAGCTCGGAGGAGGGGTTGAGGAAACGAGCGGTGAGGCGTGCGGGTTGCTGGAGGAAATGGTGCGTTCCGTTCCTTTCCCTCTTTCCTCCTCGAGGCTGACCTATCTCGGCGTGCAGGAGGACAATCTGTCTACGAACCTCGACTTGCTCGTCGCCGAGTTGAACGCGAACGGCTCGTTCGGGTCAGTCTCCCCGATTCCCTCTCTATTCTACCTTCCTCACTGACCCGAACCGGAGTTTCGTGTGAAACAGCGACTCGACCGCCTCGGCGCACACCGACTCGCCCTGGGCTTGGCTCGACCAAACCGTCCTGCAGCCAGAGGGGGAGCCGCAGATCTCGCTCGCCGCACCTTTGGCCTCTTCACCCGGTCAGGGCTCGACCATCTGAGCGGGCGGAGCACGAGGGTCCGTGCAGGGGGCGAGGAAAGGAGGAATGGAGTTCACGCTCGCGGACTGTCCGCGCTCTCTCTTGTTTGTTGTCCGAGTAGATACATAGGTCGTGCCAGATATTCCTTGCTGTCTACTCGGGTCACGGAGCGGGATAGCTGGCGATACGCAGAGCGCTTTCACGATGGAAGTAACTCCGTCCTTCTTTGGCTTGTAGCCGGTCAGAGTCTTTTCGCACCGGACTTCGACCGAAAGGACGGTGTGAGGCGGTTCTGTACGCCTTGAACTCCAGGGCTGTGCACACCGTAGAGGAGGAGAGGAGATGGTCCGAGATCAAGGAGAAAGGAAGGCACTACAGTAGTCTTACAGGCGGAGGGTCCGAGTAATACAATTTGTCCCGACCACTCACTCCCTGTGTCCCTCTTCCCCTGCTGCGCCCACTCCCAGGCGGACCACCCCTCTCAACCCAACGCACTCCCCCCTCCCTCTCTCTCCGCCTGCTCGATCCCCTCCCCCCCGTACTCTCTCAGCGCCCGCCCCGCCTCTTCCTGCTGCCTGTTGCCCATCCAGCTGCCCCACGCCTCGGTCGCGGCGCCTTCGAGGCGGTCGAGGAGGGTCGGGCCGGGAGAGACGGAGGAGGAGGAGGAAGAGGGAGAGGGAGAGGGGTGAGGGTGGGGAGCTGGTGAACGCGGAGGGAGGAGATGAAGGGGCAGAGGGAAAGGATGAAGGGAGACTGGATCAGCTGGAGGGATAGAACAAAGACGAGAGCGCTCGACGGGCCGTTTTCCTCGGCAAAGCCCTGCGAGATGGCTTGTTCGCGCAGCCCGCCCTTCGAGTGGTGCGAGACCGTGACGTCCTCTGCGATGGAAGACGAACTCCCGTCAGCTCACGCTCTGTACGACTGGACAGATCCATCTCGCGAGCCGGAGAAGGCGAGAAAGAGATGAGGACACACCCATGGCGTGCGAAAGCGTCGGAGTATCCCTCCTCGGCGGGGTGGTCGGCTGCGACATCGGTGCGTGCTGTTTGGCTGCTCTCGCGCGGCGGAAGCGTCAGCTTGCGCTCGTGGGAGAGAGACTCGCATCGCCCAGGTGACGTCGAGTGGGCTCGCACTGCTCGGAGGGGGACAAGGGGCAGGGAGCGAGAGGCACAGACGCACCGCTTTTATCTACCGCAGTGCAGTAGCGTGGACCCGCCAGGAGCCGTTAGTGAGGTGGGCGCAGGTGGAAGAGTGGAAGAGTGGAACTGATGAAGATGGGAATGGCGCGAACACAAGCGAAATGGGCAGGATGCTATAGCAGGGTTGCAAAGGGGCTGTACAAGAGCTGTCGAGCCAGACAGATTGGAGCAGGACGAGCGTGGTGAGCAGAAGTGGACGATGCGCGAACCCCCCTTCACAGCCACTGCCCACCTGTCGACCAGGGCTTTCCGGTTCACGCCTGACATGCGCCTCTTACGCGCGATTGTGCAGGCTACCCTCTCCGATCCCTACAGCGCACTACCTCGTCCTGGTTTCGCTCCTTTCCTTCATCTTCTTTGATGCCGCTTCCCCGCTTTTTGTCTCATCACTTAGGGTCGATCGGTCTTTCGTGATTGGCGATGCTCTGCCGATGTGCGATGAGCCGCTCCGGCCGGCGAGCGGAAGCGAAGGAGACGCGAGCAGGTAAGGGAGGAGGAAAGCGAAGGAAGGACACGAAGAGCACGAGCATCGAGTGGTGAGATGCGTGAAGGAGAAGTACACGCTGAGAAGGCGCACGGAACAGTTCAAGAAGAGCGAGACATCGGCAGGAAAAGGGGAGACGAACTGCTTCGAGCCGATCCATCAGAGCGACGGGGCGCGAGGAAGCAGCGGCCGGGAGCAGCGGACCTTCACCACCACGAAAACATCCGGCTCGAGCCAGTCGTCCAGCGCCCGGTGCCGTCCGACGCCTCTCCGAAGCACCTCAGGAGCATCGCCGCGTGCGAGCAACGAGCGAGCGAGCGCGCCCTTGCCCCGCTCCTCTTCGAGCTCACTCTCGCTCCGCCACCGCTCCTCCAGACAAGGCCCAGCTCAACGTCTCGCGCCGACGACTGCCTGCACGCCGCCAGCATGGGCAGCTCTCCTCCCCACCAAGCCCCCTCTTCATCGCGATCTGGAGGACCACACACCGAACAACCCGCACCGCCGTCCGCCCCAAGAGCCAGCGCAGACGATGCGACGAGCGACAGCAACAACATCCACAACCGGAGCTACTCGCGCACCTTCCCCATGACCCGCGCCGGCGCAGGAGGGGCGCCTGTCGTCGTTCCCTCTGCCAGCTCTCCCGCTCCCAACTCGCCTAACCTCGCGCCCTCTCCAGCTGCCCGCCCTTCTCTCGTCTCGCGCAACTCGATCCGACCCTCTTTCATCTCCCTTCCCTCTGCCGCCGCCGCCTTCGAACGTGGTTTTCCCTCTCCCCACAACCCCGACATCCTCTCGCCTCATGGTGGCCAGTCCGTCTCGTCCGCTGACGGCTCGACGACCAGCCGCATCACCGCCCCCGACCTCGGCGGCAGCAACGCCCGCTACTTCCCGATGCGTAGCGTCATGTACCCTTCGACGTCCAGCGCAGGCAGCGGTGGCAGCGGCAGCGTCAAGCGCGGGCCCAGGAGCTCCGGCGCAGGCAGCACGGGCACGTCCGTGTCGGCGTCGGCGCCGCTCAACGGTCCCGCCGCGCCGGCCGAGGCGCCTCTCGGAGGAGCAGGAACCCATTCTCCCTCGCGGGAAGAGGCCAACGCCGGACGCGCGCCCGAGGCGCACACTCGTGCAGACTTTGCACGGACGGCCGAAGGGCTCGGAATGCTCAAAGGGCAAAGCAGCGGCGGGTCAACAGACCAGAGGGGGTGGGAGCAGCCGCCAATTCTGCGCCGCGGGAGCTCGAGGACCGAGGGCGTTCGGAGCGGCGCGAGCCAGACGAGCAGGGAGGCACAAGCCTCGCAGGTCTCGTCCGAGCAGAAGCCGCCGTCTCTCGACCCGTTCCTGTCCGAGCCAACAACGCACGCCAAGCGCGGCGACCCCGACTCGTCCGACGAGGAACAGCACGGCAGCGATGCCGAGGAGGACGCCAAGTCGGACGTTCAGGTTCGCGACTTCCAGCAGGAGGAGCAGGAGCAGAGCCGCAAGGTCCAGCAGGAGCCGGGGAACCGGGTCGCGAACGAGGGCGCTTCGACGAGCTACACGGGCGGGAGCGAGAAGCCGCTGCTCATGACGTCGAGGTTCGAGCACCAGATCACCGGCGATGGCGAGATCCTGGTGCTGACCGGACGAGAAGGGCAACTCGAGCGATGCGAGGACGAGGTGCGCTTCCTTTCATCTTTTTCTTTCTTTCCTCTTCTTCTGACACCTTGCATCGATAGCCCATTCACGCCCCCGGCGCCGTTCAAGCGTTTGGCGTCCTTGTTGCCTTCGATACCGAGGAGGACGGGCGGTTAAAGGTCCAGCAGGTCTCTGAGGTCCGTTGCTCGCCCGTCGCACCCTTGTCTGTCTTCGACTTCTGACAAGTATATGCTCTGCAGAACTCGGGCTTCATCCTCGGCCTTCCACCCCGCACCCTCTTCCGTTGCAGGAGCTTGACCGACATCCTCGAGGAGGACGAAGTCGATGCCCTTCTCGACGCCCTCGATGCCCTTGACGACCGCGACGAAGACCCGACGAACGAGGACATCGGCCCGTACACCTTCGTCATCTCCGGACGAGGGCTGCCCGGCACCGGTGATGGCGATGCGCAGAACCTCGACCGGCTCGAATGGACCTGTCACGCCGCGATTCACCGTCCGTCTCGAGCGACGAAGCCGAAGCGGGTCGTGCTCGAACTCGAACTCGTCGACGACCAGCTCAATCCGCTCACGACCATCTCGAGCGAGCCCTTCACTCCGGACGAGCGCGGCGGGTTCGCCGAGCCGGAGATGTACGGCGAGAACGGGATCAACCCGACGGAGGCGGACCTGCTCGAGTCGACCGTCAGCATCGTCAAGCCGTTGCGGACCCTCACCCGCATGAAGGAGAAGCAGCGGCGCCGCGGCTCGAAGCGTGCTGGAGCTGGACGGAGCATGAACGAGATGGACGTGGTCGCGCTGCTGAGCCAGATCAACGACCAGATGAGCCGGGCGGAGGACTTGGAGACTTTCCTCAAGGTGCGCTGCTCTTCCTTGTCCCCTTACTCCTCTCACAGACATGGACTGACCCTTCCTCCGCAGGTCACCGCCGGCGTCTTCCGCGAGCTCACCGAGTTCGATCGCGTCATGATCTACCAGTTCGACGAGGCGTGGAACGGTCGCGTCGTGGCCGAGCAGGTCGACTTCAGCCGGACCAAGGACCTCTTCCGCGGTTTGAACTTTCCCGCTTCCGACATCCCGGCGCAGGCACGCGAGCTGTACCGCATCAACAAGGTCCGGCTGCTGTACGACCGCGACCAGCCGACAGCCAGGTTGTGCTGCCGGAGCATCGATGAGGTCGACAGCCCGCTCGACATGACGCACTGCCACCTGCGCGCCATGAGTCCGATTCACATCAAGTGCGTTTCTCAGCCCTTTATCGCCTCGTCCTGGCCCTAACCCTTACTCGCTGTGCAGGTACCTCGGCAATATGGGCGTCCGCTCCTCCATGTCCGTCTCGATCACGGCTTTCGGCGACTTGTGGGGTCTCGTCTCGATGCACACGTGCGTCTCACATCCCTTTCCCGCCTTCTTAACCTCGCTTACCCTGCCTACTTTCGCAGTTACGGCCGATACGGCCATCGCATCTCGTTCCCTGTCCGCCAGCTCTGCATGCTCCTCGGCCAGTCCATCTCGCGCAACATCGAGCGCATCTCGTACGCTGCTCGGCTGCAAGCCCGCAAGCTTATCAACACCGCCTCAACCGATGCCAACCCGTCCGGCTACATCGTGGCCAAAGGTGCGCTTTTTTTTCTTCTCCTTGTGATGCAGACTTTCCTGACGTTTCTCTCTTCCAGCCGAGGACCTGCTCGACCTGTTCCACGCCGACTTTGGCATCCTCAGCATTGGTGATGAGGCAAAGGTGCGCTTGCTTTGGCCTTTTTCGTCTCTCCGTCACCCACTGAACGGTTCTCCTCGCAGATCCTCGGCCCAGTTAGCAACTCGCAAGAGCTCCTCGCCGTTCTCGAGTACCTCCGCATCCAGCAGTTCACGTCCGTTCTTCTTCCTCGCAAGTCACCTTGACAGCGGCTGATTGCTCCTCCATCTCCAGCGGGCTCAAATCGTCGCAGGACATCAAGTCGGACTTCCCCGATATCGACTATCCGAACGGCTTCCAGCTCATCGCCGGCATGCTCTCTGTCCCCCTCTCCTCGGAAGGCAAGGACTTCATCGTCTTCTTCCGCAAGGGCCAGTTGCAGGAGGTCCGTCTCGCATCCTCCTCTCATCCATCTTGATGCGTCTCCTGACCTAGCCATCGTATGCAGGTGCACTGGGCTGGCAACCCGTACCAGAACAAGACGGCCGGCACGAACGACTACCGCCCTCTCGAGCCGAGGAAATCGTTCAAGGTATGGAGCGAGACGGTCTTCGGCAAGAGTCGGGCATGGACCGACGAGGAGAAGGAGACGGCAAACGTGCTCTCCTTGGTCTACGGTTCGTTCAGTACTCCCTTCGGTTCCCACCCTAGCTCAGCTCACTTCGCCTCTTGCTCCCCGCTTGTAGGCAAGTTCATCGCCGTCTGGCGCGAGAAGGAGAGTGCGCTCGCGGCGAGCCAGTTGACGAACCTGCTGCTGCAGAATGCGAGCCACGAAGGTACGTTTGCCGGTTCCTCCTTTTTCTCTCTTCCGAATCGGCTGACTTTCATCCCGTCTTTTCAGTCCGCACTCCGCTCAACGCCATCATCAACTACCTCGAGCTGGCCCTCGATGGCCCAATCGAAGGCGAGGTCCGCGAGAACCTCGTTCGAAGTCACGCCGCATCCCGCTCCCTCATCCACACCATCAACGACCTCCTCGACCTCACCCGCACCGAGAAGGGCAACGAACTCTTCCTGACCGACCCGTTCAACCTCGCCGAGACGCTCGACGAAGCGGTCTCGATCCACCGCGACGAGGCGCAGCACCGCGGCCTCACGCTCGACATCGTCGAGACGCCGACCGGGACGCCGCAGACGCTGCTCGGCGACCGTGCCAAGATCCGGCAGATCATCACCAACGTCGTCGCGAATGCGATCAAGCACACCCGCGAGGGCGGCGTGCTCGTTGAGTGGGGCGAGATGATCGACGAGAACGTCGAGGACGCGCTGCAGGCCAAGCAGGACTCGATCCGCATTGGCATCTCGATCACCGACACGGGCGTTGGCATCGACGAGGACAAGCTCGAGAACATCTTCCGCCAGGTGCGAATCCGCTCTTTCTTTTCCCCAGCTCGTGCTGTTCACTCACCTTTGTCCCGCTACACAGTTTGAGCAGGTCTCTACGATCGGCGACAAGGCTCGTGACGAGGCCGCCGAATCGCAACAAGCCGTCGGGCTCGGCCTCGCCGTCGTGGCTCGCATCGTCCGCAACCTCAACGGCCAGCTGAGCGTCGAAAGCAAAGTCAATGAGGGCACCAAGTTCACTTTCGTCTTCCCCTTCCGCCTGCCCGACATGGTCAATCCTGTCCCGCCTCCTACCGACACCGACAGCTCCGCCGGCACCGCTTCCCGTACAGTCTCTGAAGCCGCCGCGCGCTCTCCGCTCGTTCGCAAGGGCAGCAACGGCTCGGCAGACTCGCTCAAGTCTCGCGGTTCCTCCGGACGAGGATCTGACATCGACTCGCTCATCAACGCCATGTCGTCTTCCGGCCTCAACACGGGCAGCAACACCTCGCGCCAGATGGCCTCGAAGCGGCGAGAAGCGGGCTCGATGTCCACGTCGTCGCGCTCGACCAACTCGGCGCGGTCGAGGCAGTCGTTCAGGACGGCACCCACCTCGTCGGCGCACGGCAGCGGTGGGTCGCGCTCGCTCCCGCTGCCCAAGCAGGACGCGAAGGCGCCGTCTTCGCCAGGGTCGATCGGCATCGCCGACTCGCGCGTCCCGCTTCGGCCCGCTCGCATCGGTCCTTCTTCCGGCGCTGCTGAGACGACCATCTCGCCCATGTCCTCGCCCGTCAAGCAGCCGCAGCAGGCCGGCGGCTACTTCGCCATCATGCCGCAAACGCCGTCGCCGCTCGGCCCGCAGCTCGCCCAGGCTCAGTCGCCGCTGCCGCCTCGGCTGCGCCGCTCTTCCACCGCCGCCGCGACGATCGGCTCGCCGACCGAAGCGCCCGCCGCCCCAGCAGCCGCGCAAGCCTCCCCTCCACGCCGCAAGGACGCCGCAGTCGCGACGGATGTGCGCCGGGATCACGACAGCCGAGTTGCCGCTCCGGAGAACGACGCCACGCCGCGGCCGGCGTCGCCCGCGCCGCAGGCCGAGAACTCGTCTTCCAGGTCGCCGATGGACGACGTGCAGCACATCAGCGATTTCCGCAAGTCGCCGCAGGTGCCGGACGACCACATCGAGCCCATGCGGATCTTGGTCGTCGAGGACGAGGTGCGTTGTTCCCTTCCTCCCTCTCCTTTACCTTGGACCTCTTCCTGACTCTCGTCACCATTCAGCGCGTCAACCGCATGATCATCCAGCAGCGGCTCAAGAAGGACGGCCACGAGGTCGTTGTTGCCGAGCACGGCGCTGCGGCCGTCCGCAAGTTCGAGGAGGACCGCAACTTCGACATCGTCCTCATGGATCTCCAGATGGTCAGTCTCTCTCTCTCTCCGTTCTATCCTCAGCTCGTACTGATGCTCCATGCAGCCCATCATGAACGGCTACGACGCGAGTCGAGACATCCGCCGCGTCGAGCGCGAACTCCCCTCGGAGCAGCCGCGCCCGTCGAGCGTGCTCAACCGGGGCATCCCCATCCTGGCCGTCTCGGCGTCGCTCCCCGAGCGCGACCGCCCGGCCATTGTCGATGCCAAGCTGAACGGCTGGCTGCTCAAGCCGATCGACTTCAAGCGGCTCAAGACGCTCATGCGCGGCGCGACGGACCCGCAGGCGCGCGCGGACGAGATCTACCTGCCGGGGCAGTGGGAGCGCGGCGGGTGGCTCAGCGAGGCGCCGAGGAGGAGCGGCAGCATTGCGAGCTCGGCTGGCGCGAGCAGCACCAAGGTTCAGCGGACGCTGTCGCAGCAGAGCTCGGCGAGCGGGTTGACTGCCCCGGTCGACGAGGCGGACGACTGATGGCTGGCGAGCTCCTCGTTCAACGCCCGACCCCTCTCTTTCCCTTCCCCTTCTCTTCATCCTCCCTCAACCCTCTTCCTTCTCCTCTCCTCAAACTTCACCTACGCATTTTGGACTTCACCCATCAGTATCTCTGGCATCGCTCCTCCCGAGCGCGTACATCTCCCACTACCCGTACACAGTCACTGGCGTCAATACCCCTTCCTTGCCTTTCCTCCCCATCCTTCGCACCTGCATCTCCCTTACTGGCTCATACACGTTAGCTCCTCCATCCTGTGTTGTCCCCTTCCCTTCTCCTTCCCTTCCGTGGTCCCTTTCCGTGCGCGTGTACCGATTAGCTCGCCGTTACCTCCCTCTCTCTTCCCTCTTTCTCTCTCGTCTGGGTTTCTTCCTCTCGCTAGATCTCGTCTGCGTGGGCTTTCCTCCTCTTTACCTTAGTCTTGTTCTCTCTGCCTACATCTGGGACCTATAAGGGCGCAATATACACGACGCGTTCCTTCTCTCTTTCGCTCGAGGAAGAGGGGGAGATGAGCGCGAGAGGTTGCGCCTCTCCCGCCGGTTGCGAGCACGTACGGCTGCGAGAGCTGCATTTCACCACACAGGACCAGTCCACGCCTCCGACTGGCCCCGCGAGTTGGACTCTTCGTCTTGCCTCCCCTCGGCCTCGCTCCTTCTCCTTCTTCTCTCCCTCCTCCCACCTCTCTCAGCTCCCCTCACTCGCTCGGTCCACCTCGCCATGGACTACCAGCACCCGAACCACTCGCGCTCGTCGCACCACGGCCAGCAGCAGCGGCCCCAGTCGATCCACACTCAGCGGACGGGCGTCTCGAGGCGCTCGAGCGTCGCCAGCCGCCAGAGCCAGCTCATCAAGAAGGCTGCAGGTGCGTTTAGACTCGCTCTACACGAGCAGGAAGGGGACAAGACGAGGTGCAGCCAGCCGGCCTTCAACACCGAGATGGCGATGCGAGCGCTCGGAGACGGCCTTGGGGCGACTCGGTGGAGGCATGCAGCAGGTGCAGCCTGTCTAGGGAGTCGGACAGAGGCAGCTGCACGGCTCGGCGGGGTTTCGAGCGCGAGTTGCAGCTGCGATGACGGCGAGGAGGAGGCGAGGCAGATCATAGACGGCGAGGGCCTCGGATGAGCGTGCGAGGGGCATTGGGTGGATGTGCAGCGTAGACACGACACTCAGAACCCGCTTCCACCTCACCCCGACCTTGTTTCGCTCTTCCCGCTTGCTGACCTCTCCACTCCACCTTCCTCTTGTCGCCTGTTCACCGTCGCAGGCCCGCACGAGCTCCGCCCGTCCGACATCCTCATCGAGCGCTTCTCCGCCTGGAAGCGCCTCGTCAAGAACCTCATCACCTACTTTGAGGGCATCGCCGACATCGAGGTGCGACTCCCCCTCTCCCCATCCCTCTGCTTGCCATAGTGGCTGACTTCCTCTCCGTACGTGCAGTCCAACACGGCCAAGGAGCTCCAGAAGCTCGGCGGTGTCATCCAGGTCCCCTTCGTACGCTTCTCCTGCTCCCTCGCCCTCAGTCTCCTGAGACCCCGACCCTAACCTCCTCGGCACTACACAGCGTGAGGGCAACCAGTTCCTCGGCGAGGGCGGTGTGCAGGACATCTTCTACGGCGTCGTGCGTTTTGCGCTCTTTTTCTCCCGATTCTCCTCCACGAAACTGACCCTCCCCTTCCGCAGCGTGAGCGCACCCGCATCATCGCCGACCACCACGCCAACCTCGCCAAGACGGTCGAGGGGTCGATCGTCCAGCACCTCCAGAAGCTCCGCACCGAGCTCAAGGCCCACATCCGCAACATCGAGCAGGACACGGGCAAGCTCGCCGCCTCGGTCGCCAAGGAGCGCGAGACGTCGACCAAGATGATCACCGACCTCGCGCGCTCGATCACGATGCTCAAGAACACCCCGATGGGCGTTCACGCCAAGGAGGACCCGTGGTACACCAACTCGCTCGTCGCCCGCCAGCTCCAGAAGCAGGTCCACGAGGAGAACGCCCTCCAGAAGAGCATCCTCATCATGCAGCAGAACTCGGAGCACTTCGAGGAGGGCGTCGTCCGCGCGATCCAGATGGCCTGGCAGACCTTTGACGAGTGGAACGCGCGCGCGTCGTCGCAGGTCCAGGAGACGTGGCAGACGATGGGCCAGCTCATGCGCTCGGTCGCGCCAACGACCGAGTGGATCGCGTTCGCCTCGCGCTCCGAGTACCTCCTCGACCCGGAGACGCCGCTCCGCAACCCGATGACGATCAACTACCCGGGCAAGGACGACCCGTCCGTCATCCCGGTGCACCAGGGCATCCTCGAGCGCAAGAAGCGCTACACCAAGACGTACAAGGAGTCGTTCTACGTCCTCACGCCCGCGGGCTTCCTCCACGAGTACCCGACCTCGGACCTCGGCAAGCACCCGATCCCGGAGCTGTCGCTCTTCCTGCCCGAGTGCACGCTCGGCGCGCCGACGACGCCGCACGCCCGGAGCCACAAGTTCCACATCGAGGGCAAGAAGGCGATTGGCGGCGACGTGGGCCAGAAGAACGGCCTGTTTGCGAGCAACGCGAGCTACACGTTCCGCGCCAGGAGCCACGACGAGATGCTCGAGTGGTGGAACGACTGCAAGCAGCTCAGCAAGGTCTACCGTGCGTTTTGCTCTGCCCCTTTCATCCTCTTCCCCGAGACTGACATCTTCTCCTTTCCTGCCAGTCACCGCCTCCGAGCCGTTCGACCGCTCCGGCCCCGTCCCGGCCGCCGTCCGCGCCGCCGGCTACGTCACCGACGAGGAGGACGAGTTTGAGTCGGACGAGGAGGGCTCGTCCGTCGAGGAGGAAGAGGAGGGCGAGAGCGAGTACGAGACCGAGGAGGAGGAGGAGGACCACAGGCACCACCACCACCACCACCACCACGGTCACGGTCACCACCATGGCCAGCAGTACGGTGCGTTGTCGTCAACGTTTTCTTGCCTCGGGCTGAACGGGTCGCTGACTCTTCCTCCTCTTACCCTTGCTCTGCCTCCCCTGCCTCTCTCCCACCCCCTTTTCTCCAACCTTGCACCTCGGGCACAACCCTCTGCTGGCCCTCCGCTCGCACCGACAGCCGACGCCCGTGAGGCTCCCCAGCCCTCGACCTCGCAGACCTACGCCGCGCCCGCCGCCTCGGCGCCCCAGCACCTTGCTCCCGCGGTCGGCTCGTCGACCTCCGGCGCCGCGGACGCGCCCGCGTACACCGCGCCGGCCGAGGCGTCCAACATCCAGCTCGCCTCGTCCGGCTACGCCGTCGAGAAGAAGGGCCCAGCCGCGCCGGGCGGGCCGGACCCGGCCAAGCCGCCTCACGCCACGCCGGCTCATGGCGAGGAGGGTGAGGAGGACGATGAGGAGGACGAGGACGAGTACGAGAGCGACTCGGACGAGCCCGAGGGCGTCAGGGCGGTCGAGAACAAGCCGGCGACGCAGGGGCGCTTCACGGAGGAGCTTAAGACGCCGACGGGGGAGAAGAGCATGGAGAAGGAGGCCGAGGAGGCGACGAAGCAGCAGGGCGCGCAGGGCGCTGCGTCGACGGCGTGAAGGGGCGCGTCTCGGAGGAGGAAGGAAGGAAAGCGCTTGGTGCGTTTCGTCTTCCTTGGCCTTTCCCTTCTCTCCTGCGGCACTGATGCTCGCTCCCCCTCAGGCTTGAAATCTCTCACACCCTCGTCGCTTAGCAACACCCAACAACCACCATAGACCCTCTTTTTCCCCTTTGCGCCTTATTCTCGCTCTCTCAACCACCTAATCGACTCTGTACGCCCTCGCCCATACTCTTTAAACACTCGTACCTGGAACGCTTGTACTGTGCTCTCCCTCGCTGCGGTGGACGAGCGATGGAGACGGATTGGAGACGGAAGAGGGAGGAGGAAAAGGACAGCTCTCTCGGCTCCGCCTCTCTCGTTCCCCTGCTCTTCTCACTCTCTTGAGACTTCTGTGCGCTCCGCTTCGCCTGCTTCTGCGTTCGACACGCGCTGTTGAGAAAAAGGTTGGTTGGGATCGACCTCCTTTCCTTTGCATATCCTCTCCAGCGCGTCCCAACTAACTTCTCATCTCTTTCGCCCTCTCTCTCGCTCACCACTGCTCAGACTGGCTTGAGACTGGCCGGGCCAGGCATACTGCTTCTCTTCCAGCGCCTGGCCCACCTCTCTCTCCGCCCCGCTCGCCGAATCATCCGCCTCGTCCCGCGCGCCTCCTCGCCCGTTCGCGACCTTTCTCTCGCTTCCACAAGCTCAGCGGGGGAGGTCCAACATGTCCAGCAGGTCAGGGAGGCCGGTAGGGTTCCAGGGTGATGGCGAGGAGGGAGAAAAGCAGCCTGAGGGAGAGGGTGCCAGTACGTCCTCTTTCGAGCTCTGAGCCTCCCCCCTAATAGCTGAAGTCGCTTCTTGACCGGCAGAGATCGCCCAATGGCTCACGATGCTGCTTAGGACGATTCCGCTTCCCTCTCTTCTTCATCTTCTTTCGCCGCTGCTTCTGCTTTCCGAGCCCGACTGGGACTCCGTCGCCACCGCCGGCCGCTCCATGTCTCCTTTGGCGACGATCAGAGCCCGCGCAGGAGACAACTGGGGGGCGAGCAAGGGAGCAAGATGAAGAACGTGTTGGGCCTTTTCTCTCGCGGTCTCGTCCTCGCCTTGGCGGCGCTGGTCGCGCGAGCGATTGCTGCCGCCAGGCTCTTTCTCCTTCTTCTTCCTTCTTGCTGCTCTCCTGCTGCTCCTGTCTCCTGGCGACTGCACCACGATGTCCACCACCCACCTCCTCTCTTCTCTCCTCGCCTTTCCGCACGTTCTGGATGCCCTCGGCCTCTCGAATCGTCACTCGCTTACCCCTGCGACTCAATGCCGACCCACGACGCCCGGCGCCGCTCGCAGCTACGCCAAAGATACAACAGCGACGGAGCACGGAGTGGAACGTGGGGCGGTCGTCGGCGTCGCTTTTCTCGCGACGAGTTGGGCCATCCCTCTCGCTCTTTCGCCCCCCTTTCTCCCTTCACCTGCTTCCGCGCTTCTGCCCCGTCCGGCCTGCGTCCTCCTCTGCCTCGTGCGCACCAAGCATTCGAAAAAAACCAGCGACTGCCCCGCCTCGTCGTCGCCGGACCTCGACCGCCGAGGAACTTCAGCCCAGCCTGTCGGTCGCCCCTTGCCCTCTTTTCGTGCACTTCCTTGCTCGAGCTGACCAGCTCCCGCGCCTGCTCTGCCTGCGCCCCTCAGCCACCCGCCAGAGCGCCTTGACCTCGCTCAGCAGCCGTCCTTCCCCGTACCCCGCCCCTCTCGAGACTTTTCGGCGCGCCTCCCCTTCCTCCTTCCTTGACGTCTCCCGCCGCCACCGCCGCCCGCCATGAGCGAAGCCAACAACTACGGCATCTCGGAGGGCGCCGCCCTTTCTGAGAAGGCCGCCTACCCGACTTCGAGTCCGTCGACGTCCGCCTCCGCCTCGACCGCCGCCGCGCCTGCTGGCTCGCTCGACCACCTCATCAACGAGGCGCTCTTCCCGCCCGACTCGTACACGGCCGAGGGTACCTACTGGGCCGACCTGCCGCGCAAGGAGCAGTGGCAGTTCATCAACTCGACCACGAACGCCGAGAGCAAGCGCGAGGCGAGCATGGTCTGGCAGATGTTCAAGCAGGACCCGATGTCGCCCTTCCGTGCCTACTGGCACAAGTACGTGCTCACCGGCATGGGCCTCTTTGTCGAGGGTGCGTCGCCGTTCTCTCCTCTGCCCCCCGAAGGTCGACCTCCTCTTCCTACCTTGCGAGCTGACCTCTCCCTTCCCGCTTTCAGGCTATGTCCTCTTCTCCATCGGCAACCTCTCTGCGCTCTTCCAGTCGGCGTGGCCCCAGTGCTGGAAGTCGCACGCCGTCTGCGACGCTCGTGCGTTTTCCCCCCTTTCTCCTCCCCTCCCGCTCGTTCGCCCGCTGACCCGTTCTCGCTTTCTCAGAGTGGATCAACGCTGTCAACTACCTCGAGATCGTCGGTATCATGGTCGGTGCGTCGCCGTTGCCCGCCTTTCCAGCTCGACTCGGAACTGACCTCTTCTTCCCTCTTCCTCTTTTAGGCCAGTGCCTCGTCGGTATCGAGGGCGACTGGATCGGCCGCAAGTTTGGTCTGTGCCAGGACGCCGCCATCATGCTCATCGGGTCCGCCCTCTTGACCGGCGTCTGGTCGAACACCCTCAATACCTGGGTCATCGTCTACGGCTGGATGCTCTTCATCTACGGCATCGGTGTCGGTGGCGAGGTACGCTTGCTACTTCCCACCTGCACGGCACGCGGAAAGAGGGCCCTCTTGCACTTTTACTGACCTTGTCCTCCTCCGCCTTCAGTACCCCATGACCGGCACCAAGGCGCTCGAGACGGACATCGTCGGCTACGCTGGCGCTCGCGACGACCGCATGCACCGCGGCCGCAACGTCGTCGGCGCGTTCCTCATGCAGGGCTGGGGCCAGGTCTTCAACCAGTCGGTCCTCCTCATCTGCCTCATGATCTTCGGCTCGGGCCAGATCCGCACGACCTACTCGACCGGCACCGCCCAGGCGACGTTCCGCGTCCAGTTCGGCCTCGCCGTCCTCGTCCACATCTGGCTGCTCTACCACCGTCTCTACAAGGTCAAGAACGCCGACGCCCACCTCAAGGCCGCCAAGCGCAAGGAGAACGCCGGCGGCTACAACGGGCACTCTCTTAGGTTGCTCTTCGGCCATTACGGCGGCCGCCTCGTCGCCAGTTCGTTTCCACCTTGATTTATCTTTCCTTCTCGTACTGATCTCTCGCGGATTCCGACAGCGGCTGGTGCTTGGTTCGCCAATGATGTGTTCTTCTGTGCGGAGTGTTTCTCTACCCCCTGGGCGTCCCGCGAGGCTGACTGGCCCGTCCTGGCCCGATTCCCCCCCTCCTCGCAGATGGCACCAAGGTCTTCTCGTCTAATTTCATCGGGATCATTCACCCGGGCGCCTCCCTCGTCGTCACTTGGGAGTACAACCTCCTCAACTGCGCCGTCTCCCTCGCCGGCTACTACTGCGCGTTCCTCCTCATCGACCACAAGCTTTACGGCCGCCGCATGATGCAGCGTGCGTCCCACGTCCTTCCTCCTGGAGACTCTAGAGCACACAACTGACGCTCTGTTGCCGTATATAGAGGTCGGCTTCGCCTTCGACTTCTTCATCTACCTTTTCGCCGCGATTTTCTACCACGAGCTTCGCGTTTCCGGCGCGCCGATCGCCTGGTTCCAGGTACGCTTACCTTTTCTCGTCCTGTCTGTCGTGCTCAGAGTGCTCACATCGCTGTTCGCCGTGCAGTTCATGTACCAGTTCTCGTCGTTCTGGAACCAGTCAGTCCCCCTTTCTTCTTCTTTCCTGCCTCTTCTTCCCTTCCTCTTCCTTCCTACTGCTGCTGACGGTTCCTCCCATGCACGATCAGGTTCGGGCCGAATTGCAGTCAGTCCTCCTTCCCTCCTCTTCCCGTCCTTTTCCCTCCTCTATTCCTCCTCTTTCCCTCCTCCTCCCTCCTTTTCCTTCCTGGTACTGACGAGTCCTGTTCCGCACGATAGGTAGCTTCTTGGTTGCTGCCGAGTGCTACCCGGCCTCGGTCCGCTCGACCGCGCACGGCTTCTCGGCCGCCTGGGGCAAGGCCGGCGCCCTCCTCGCCACCGTCGTCTTCAACTACCTCGACTCGCGCTCCAAGTTCTGGTTCGCGATGCCGTTCGGCGCTCTGGGCTTCCTCGTCACTGCCATTTTCCTCCCGGATACGACCGGCCTCGACCTCCGCGAGCAGGAGCGTGCGTCCTTTTTCTCTCTCTTCCACGGCTGCTTCCTCGACAAGACCGCTCACCCTTCTCGCTACCCTACAGGCTACTGGCGCTGCGTCCGTGCTGGCCACCCCGAGCTCTACCACGGTGTCGCCATCCACCCTCGCCACCTCTCCTGGTACGAGCGCGTCGTCCTCAAGCGCAACAAGTATTACGACCCGGTCCAGGACCGCCTTGACCGCATCGAGGAGTGCGTTTTGCTCTGCTGCCTATACGCCGCCCGCAGCTTACTGACAGCATCTCTCTTTTTCAGGCTCCGCGTCCTCTACGAGTCGCACCTCATCGCGCGCGAGGACACCACCGGCGACTCGTACGACGTCGACCACGGCTTCATCACGGCCGACGTCGAGCGCTACTTTGCCAACGAGGCGCCGCCCGAGCAGCGCGTCCAGCGCCAGATCACCAAGGAGCGCGCGATCCGCGGCGAGACGGACGGCCACCCGGAGAAGGTCTACCGCTCCAACTTGGAGGAGTCGTTCGGCGGCCGTATCTGAGCGGGCAGGCCAGAGCGGACACGCCGGTGGTTGTCGCGTTGTATACCATTTTCACCTCAACTCCCCTAAAACCCTCGTTGTTCTCGCATTAGACTTCTGACTCTCATGCCAATCTAGCGGCTGTATGTATTCGAGCTCGTTTCCTCACGCCCGTGTCCGTCCCCGAGGAAGAAAAAACGGGAAAAAGCCGAGGACGAGAGAGGCTCGGTTGACGTCGTCGAAGTCGGAGGCTCGCTTCTCCTCCTCACGCTCGTTGCTGCTTCCACAGCGGTGCACCAGCTCCGTAGCTGCCCCTCGACACCTGCTGCGACCCTCTCCAGCCGCCCCGCGTCTCTCTCGCCCTCATCCAGCTCTCCGTCCTCCCCACCGACGTCGGCTCGTTCGCCTTTCCCGCGCTCTCGCACCATGGCCAACATCCAGTCCGACTATGTCCTCGTCTACTCGCTCGACAACTCGAAGCACTCGCCCGTGCGCGGCCTCGGCGAGTCGAACCAGGCCAAGGTCAAGAGCCTCCAGGCGCAGCAGCTCAAGGACGAGTACAACAAGCTCCTTACCGTCCTCCGTCAGGCCGACCTCACCGTCACGAGCAGGCGAGGCGCCCCCGGCACCGACACGCTCCTCATCTTCGTCAAGGCGAGCGAGAAGAGGGTCCGGGAAGAAGTGACGAGGGAGAGGTGCGCTGCGTTCCTACCTACTTCCTGCCGTTTTCTGACCCAATCTTCCTGTAGGATGAGCGATTGGCTGCACGGCGTCGCCGCTCCCAGCCCAAGTCCGCGCGAACCGAGCGACTTTGCCTCTCACCCGGTCGAGGAGGCCGAGCGGTTGCGGGTCGTCTATTCCATCCTCACGGTGCGCCCTCTTTCTGCACTTCCTCTGTCCCTCAGGATTTCTCATCCCCGCTGCTCGCAGTCGCCTCGCGTCGGCGGCTCGACTTCGATCCGCTCGTCCGCCTCGACCGGCGAGGTCTGCGGTCTTCCCGTCGCGACTCAACTCCCCCAGTACCCCTCGAAGAACGTCGAGTTCCCGCACCTCGTCGACATGTACCCGCCTCACAATCCCGTCTACAACAAGCTCTGGCTGCGCAAGTGGAACCACCTCCCTTCGGCAGACCAGACCGCGCTCAAGACCTCGAAGAACCCGCTCGCCCTCCTTACCATCCCGCAAGGCGACCTCGATGACCTCAAGGCCCACCTCGGACCCAAGGTCGCGCTCTACTTCGCCTTCCTGTCCTACTACTTCCGGTCGCTCGTCTTCCCGTCCGCATTCGGCCTCTTCATGTGGCTTCTTGGGCTCTCCTTCCACCCCCTCCTCGGCCTCGGATTCGTTGGCTGGTGCGTTACGCACCTTTCCCCACCTTTCCCTTCCTCGGGGCGTATTCTCGAGTTCCCCCTTTCCAGTCTTCTCGAACCACCAAGCTAACCTGACCCACCTTGTACAGGTCGGTCATCTTCGTCGAGACCTGGCGCATCCGCGAGCGCGCCATCGCCGTTCAGTGGGGCCAGCACGGCCTCGACCGCGTCGAGGAGAACCGCCCAGGCTTCCAGGGCGAGGGCAAGGAGGTCGACCCGGTCACGGGCGCGACGCGCGAGAAGTGGCGCTTCCGCAAGACGCTCACCCGCGGGCTCGCCTCCATCCCGGCCTACCTCGCCTTCGTCAGCCTGCTCGGCGCGATCGTCAGCGGGATCTACGTCGTCGAGACACTTGTTGGGGAGGTGTACGAGGGCCCGGGGAAGATGTTCTTGGTGCGCTCGACCTTCCCTCCTCGTTTTACAAAGGATCTCGCCCTGATTCGCCCCTTCTTGCAGACGCTCATCCCGACCTGCCTCTTCGTTACCCTCGTCCCGCAAGTCAACAACCTGTGCGTACTCTTCGCTTTCGGGCTCTGACCGAGGCTCACCTTGCCTGCCCGCCCGCAGCTGGCACTTCACGGCGAGCAAGCTCACGACCTTCGAGAACCACCCGCACCTGACCGACCACGAGTCGAGCCTGACGCTCAAGATCTTTGCCGTTCAATTCGTCAGCGCCTACGGCAACTTGCTGCTCACGAGCTTTGTCTACGTAAGCGTTTTCTCGCTCTTTTCCCGCTTTTCGCCCCGCTCACCGTCCCCTCGCCTCGCAGATCCCCTTCGGCTCCTTCCTCATCCCGCACATCCTTGGTCGCCTCCCGTCCCGTCACGCCGCTGCGCTGTCCGTCTCGACCTCGCAGACGCTGCAGTCCGGCTCGTTCTCCATCAACAGCAAGAAGCTCCGGACACAGTTCGTGGCGTACTCCTTGACGAACCAGGTACGCTATACCGGCTGCTCGTCTTCCGCCTTTCAAGCTCATCCCGACCTGTGCTTGTTTCCCCCTCCAGATCACCGGCGCCTTCCTCGAGGTCGGCCTTCCTTACCTGCGCGCCAAGTTCCTCCCGGTCGTGCAGGAAAAGCTGCACTCGGCGGCGAGCCACTCACCCGCGGGCGCGAGCAAGTTCGGCGACGGCGAGCACCCAGACGAGAAGGCGTTCCTTGAGCGCATCCGCAAGGAGCAGCTCCTGCCCGTCAACGACATCTCGCAAGAGTACGCCGAGATGGCGGTGCAGTTCGGTTCGTCCTCCCCTTCTTCTTCTCTCCTAGCGTTTTCTCCAGCGCTTCGTGCTGAATCGACCATTCCCTCACGACAGGCTATCTCGTCCTCTTCGCGGTCATCTGGCCGATCTCGCCCATCTGGAGCCTGGTCAACAACTTCGTAAGCCCGTCAGCTCACTTTCTTGCAGGAGGGGAATGAACGTACTCACCTACCTCATGCAGTTCGAGATTCGCTCGGATGCCTTCAAGCTCACCGCGCAGGCTCGCCGTCCGATTCCTGCCCGTGCCGAGAGCATCGGTCCGTGGCTCGATGTCCTGGTGCGCATTTTCTCTTTCCCCTTCCGTCCTCCTCGTGCTGACCGCCCCCCCCCCCCCCCCTCTTTCGCTCGCAGGGCTTCCTCTCCTACGTCGGCGCCGTCACAACCTCCGCGCTCATCTACCTCTACCAGCCGCACAAGACCTTCCCGGGCAAGACCGCCTCTTTTCTCGCCAACATTACGAGCCACAACGTCACCCTTCCGACAAACGGCAGCGTGCCCTACTTCGCCTCTCGCCTCTCTGCGGCGCAGAGTGTTGCCCTTCCGCCGGCCTCGGACGCTCCCGAGCTCCTCGGCGCCCTTCCTCCCGCCCACTCTTCCGAGATGACCCTCTCCTCGATCAAGTCTACGCTCCTCACCGCCCTCGTCGTCTCCCTCGTCGCCTCGCATCTTTATGCCGCCGTCCGCTCGCTCGCGCGCTGGCTCCTCGTCCGCCTCGAGTGGGACGGCAGCGTCGCGGCGCAGCTCATCCGCCGCCGCGAGCTCGAGCTCAAGCGCTCGTGGCTCGACGAGCACGACATGCGCCTCGGCCCGCGCGAGATCGCCGCCAAGGCGCTCGGGTGGAAGGGGATGAGCCTTGACGCGGAGGAGAAGCGCGCCGACAGCGAGAAGGGCGAGGGGTACCACGTCGCCGCGGTGGGGACGCCCGCGGACGCGGCGCTCAACGCGGACGAGACGAGCGAGTTCTGGAAGAGGGAGGACGAGGGGCTCAGGCTCGTCGAGGCGGTGGGCAAGACCGAATAGGCGAGGCGACAAGCCGCAAAAACACGGACCCTGTGCTTTCCTTTCCTCCCGTAGATACCTACCTTTCTGTCGTTGTTTGCAGTCTCTCCTCAGTGCAAAGTACATAGCCACGTCTATAACTCTCGAACTTGTTGTTGCCGGGTCCACGACGATGCGAGAGAAAAGCGGTCTTTGTTTCAGTACAGAGGAGAACGGATGACAGACAGGAGGAGGTACTGAAGGGAAAGCTGAGGATGTACAGACGGGGCGCACAGGGCAGAGGCGAGATAGAGAGGGGCAGAGGAGGTTCAGTTGGCGGTGCTGAGGGTGACCGCGGCCGAGCTGAGGACGACTGTGTTGCGCTCCTTGCACTTGGTGACTGCGAGGGGAAGAAGAGGTCAGCGAAGACTGAGACGAGGGTTGGAAGGGCGAGAGGGCTGCGGAAGGCAAGGAGGAGGAAACGCACCAAAAATGACCTTGCCGCCCTCCTTCCACATCTCGGTGACGAGCGTTTCGCCGGGGAAGAGGACGCCGGCGAAGCGCACCTTGATGTCGTCGTACGCGCCGTACTTGCGGAAGATGTGCTTGCCCGAGATGCCGAACGAGCAGAGGCCCTGCGAGCCGAGTATGAGGTAAGGACCGGGCCGGGCCTGACAAAGAGGCAGGCGAAGGAGAGAAGATGAAGAGAGAAACGTACGTGAAGGATAGGCGAGTCGAACCCGCCAACCTTGGCAAAGTCGGGGTCGACGTGGAGCGGGTTGTCTGCGGAATCGCGGTAGACGAGGTCAGATCCGCTCGATGTTCGATGTAGGAGGAAAGGAAGGCGAGACGTACAGTCGCCCGAGAGACGGTAGATGGCGGCCTGCTGAGGGAGCGTCTTCTCCTCGACAACGTGGTCGGGCTTGCGGGAGGGCGGCTTGTTGAGCGAGGTCGCCGGGCCGCGGTCTGGTCAGACTCGCCAACAGTCAGTCTCGACGATCATGTGTTGGAAGGAAGGTAATGTTAAGAACGCAGACGCACCTCCACCGGTTTTCTTCCCGCCGAACCCGCCCGCGCCGCGGATGAACACGGTCGAGTGGTTCTCGCACACGACCTCGCCCGTGTTCTTGTCCTTGGTGACGGTTACGGTCGTGACGGCGGCGGCCTTGCCCTTGTCGAGGACCTCGGCGAGGCGCGACTCGCTCACGAGCGTGCCCGAGGTCGGCAGCGGCGAGGCCTTGAGCGAAAGGTACTGCTCGCCGTGGAGGAGCATCATCGGGGAGAAGTTGGGCAGCCAGTCGACTGCGAGAGGAGGCTGGGTGAGCGGGAGCAGATCGGGGAGGTAGAGGAACGGCAAGACGGACGGGAAAGACCGCTCGAGACGGCGAATTGAGGGATGACGGCGAAGGTCGGCACGGGCTTGAAGTCCTCGTGGCCTTCAAAGACGAGGTCGAGGTCCTTCTCCGTCGCGCCGATGCCGAGGTTGTAGAGCGCAACGTCGCGCTCGCTGTCATCAAGGTGAAGGTCAGTAAAAGGAAGGTAGCGACGAGCGAACAGAGCGGGTCGTACGTGTAGCTGTACTCGCCCGACGCCTCCGTCTCCTGCTTGGCCTTGGCGACGAGCTCCGAGTCCTCCGGGTCCGAGTAGTCGACTTGGTCTCCGTCGCCGTCGGACTCGTTCGCGAAGTTGGCGACAATCTGTTCCAGGTACTTTATCAGCCTCGGGTACAAGGGTCGAGACGGAGGAGAGTAGAGAGCTTACCGCCTCGAGCGACTCGGCAGTCGAGTTCGGGTTGGTGGCGTTGTCGTCGAAGCGCGTGATCTGGTCGAATTTCTTCGCGATGTCCTCGGGGGTGACCTCCTTGTTGACAGGGAACTGTAACGAAGGAGGCGTGAGCCTGAAAAGGGAAGAGAACAGGGCAAAGAGGAGCGATCGACGTACGGCGTAGCCCGCCGTCCTCTGCCACCTGACCGCGGCGCACCACCCACCGCTGACCTCGTAAATGCTCATGGTGGTCTCCTGATTGTCCTCAGAGGCGAGGTAGCCAACGATGGGCGAGACGAAATCGGGCTTCATGCTGGCGACGAGCTCTTCCGGCCAGATGGTCGAGGTCATGGCCGTTCCGGCAGACGGGACGAGGCTGACGGCGACGATGAGTGAATGCGGGAGGAGAGAGGGGAGGAGGGGAGGGGAGGAGAGTGACAAGGCGAAAAGAAGGAAGGTGAAGGGAAAGAGAGCGGGAAAACAAGTCAATACCGTGAACGGCGACGGCTAAAGAGCGGGACGACGCACACATTGGCCAGGATGCCGTACTTCTTCCCCTCGATCCCGAGCGTCCGCGTCAAGCCAATGATCGCGCTCTTGGCCGTCGAATAGTTCGCCTGACCAAAGTTGCCGTGCAGGCCGACCGAGCTCGCGGTCGTGACGATGCGGCCGTACTTCTGCTTCTGGAAGACGGGCCACGCGGCCTTGCAGACGGCGTACGTGCCCTTGAGGTGCGTCGAGTAGACCGCGTCCCACTCCTGCGCCGTCATGGCCGCGAACGACTTGTCGCGGAGGATGCCGGCGTTGCAGATGACGACTGAGCAGCGCAGAACGAAGTCAGTGAGGGGATGAGAGAGAAGCGGTTGGGAGGCGAAAGCGCACCGTGAAGACCGCCGAACGCCTCGATCGAAGCCTTGACGAGCTTCTCGCCCTCGAGGGTAGACTCGACGACGGCGACAGCCTTGCCGCCAGCTGCGTGACGCAGCAAGAGGCACGAGCATCAGTCTCGTGTTTCGAGAGGAAGAGACGAGAAGGAAAGCGCCAAAACGCCCACGCACCCTGCTTGATCTCGCTGACGACCTTCTCGGCATTGTCCTTGCTCATGTCGTTGACGACGACGCTCGCGCCGCCCTTGGCGAACATGAGGGCGTGCGCGCGGCCGAGGCCGGCGCCGGCGCCGGTGACGAGGACGACCTTGCCCTTGAACGAGACGGGCGGCGAGGCCTGCGAGTTCGATGGGAGCGACTTGGCCTTCTCGAGGTAGCCCTGAGATGAACAGTGGGAAATCGTATCAGGAGGAGAGGGAAGAGAGGAAGACAGGTCAGAAGGAACCGGACAGGGGGGAGGAGGACAGGACACGAAGTAAAGCGCACGAGGTAGTCCGCGTCTGACATGTTCTCCGGGTACGTCGCGCCCTGCTCAAAGTCATTGATCTCGTCCCACTTGGCCTTGACCGCGCTCGGCGTGAAGCTCTCGTCCGCTTTGAAGACGACGCCGCGCGAGCGCTCCCACCGGAGCTGGCCGTACCAGCCCGCGCCGGCCTCGAAGACCTGGCCCGAGACGCTGCACGACGGGTGCACGAGGAAGGCGACGAGCGGAGTGATCTTGGTCGGCTGGAGCTGGGCGAGCATCTCGGGCGGCATCTGGGGACGATGAGCGTTGAGAATCAGCGAAGAGCATGCGGGAGGGTAACGAAGAAACCACCCACGATCGTCTCGGTCATGGCAGAAGCGGCGACCGGAGCGATAGCGTTGGCCGTGATGTTGTACTAGAGGGAGAAGAAAAAAGCAAGGCAAGGTCAGTCCGGTTCGTTCAAGCTCGCCTTAGGACAGTACAGTGCCCGCCGGCGCGGCAGCCACCCTCTGAAGATGAGCAAACAGGAAGAAGATCCACCTTCTTGCCCTCCCTCGCGAGCGTCTTGGCAAACGCGATCAAGCCCATCTTGGCCGCCGAGTAGTTGGCCTGGCCGAAGTTGCCTGCGGACGAGGAGGTGGTCGTCAGTATGATAGCGAGAGCGCAGCGGGACTGGAAGGATCGAAGCGGAGGACTGGACGGGGAGAGGGGAAGAAAGGCAAGCAAACGAGACGGACCGTAGATGCCGGCGGCGCTAGCAACCTGTACGCGGGCGACATGGAGGAATCAGAACTCTCGCCAGGGCAAGGAGGGAGAAGAGCCAACGCACGTTGATGATCCTGCCAAACTGCTGCTTCCTCATGATGGGCCAGGCGGCTTTGGTGCACGCGTACGCGCCCTTGACGTGCACTTCGTGGACGAGGTCCCACTCGGCGTCCGTCATCGACTTGAACGACTTGTCGCGCAGGATGCCGGCATTGTTGATGAGGATCTGCAGATAGCGGAGTAGGAGCAAGCGGAGATGGTGGAGAGAGGCCGGAAAGCAAGGAGGGAATGGCAGATCAGGTCAGTACCTCGCCTCCGATTCTGAAACCTGCGAAGGTTGCACCGGAGCGGAATGTGCGGGATGGCAGCCGAGGGGGAGGAGGCGAAAACAGCAGGAAAAGCGGACGCACGTCAATCCTGCCAAACTCCTTCATCGCCTGCGCGACGATCTTGTCTCCCTCGATCGCGCTGTCGTAGTTGGCGACGCCGCGCCCCTTGCCGCCCTGCTGCTTGACAAGCGCGGTGATCTCGTCGATGACCTTGTCGGCGTTCTGGCGCGAGAGGTCGTTGACGAGGACCGCCGCGCCGCGAGAGGCAAAGAAGAGCGAGTCTGCACCAACGCAGGAGGTTCAAGATGCTCAGCAAGTGGAGGCTTGATCAGGGAGGAAAGGGAAGGGAGACGTACAGGCCCTGCCAAGTCCACCGCCGGCACCGGTGATGATGACGGCCTTGCCGTCAAAGTTGAGCTGCACACGAAGGATTCGGGTGCTAGTCAGTACCGGTAGAAGCGAGTGAAAAGGGTGTGCGAGAGGTGGCCGGAGGGGGAGGTGGGGGAAGGGCGAGCTGGGCAGGCGACTGAGCGATGTGGGGGCCATGGGCCGGGCAGTGGAGAACGGTGACCCCCTCGTGAAGGCTCTGAAGCCGCTCCAAGGTCTCTCGCTGGCCGACGAGGGCTTCATCGCCCGCCTTCAACCTTGCCGACCTCGCTGGGCTGCAGGGGCTAGGGGGGGAGCTGTGGAGCCAGATGCGCACCTGCTGAGCCATGCTGGTGGTACTGCTGTGCTGTGTGTCGAGTGTGAGCCCGACCGGTGAAGTGGAAGAGGGCAAGAGGTTGCTCGTGTTGGCTTCGACGAGGCCGGCAAGTGCAGACGCCGGTCCACCGTCTCGCCCTTTCTTCCTGCCATACGCGACGGATTCTCAGTGCGATTGCTGAAAGTATCGTGCTGGCCGGGTACCCACCAGCCCCAGGAACGAGCCCACCTCTTCTCACCTCGCTCCTCACCGCAGCGACGGGTTTCTCTGTTCTCTCGCTGCTCTCATCGCTAGCTTGCGCTCGCTGCACCTGGTCCAGCGCCTTGAGTACCAGCTACACCCAGTCGCCAAAGCAGGACGTGCCCCTCGTCGTCCTTCGCCAAGTACAGCTCGTCCGCGCACCGCCCCATCAAGTTGCAACTTCCTCAGCGATCTATGTACCAGCGCCGCCGCTGATCGGAGCACACGAGCACGATCACACATCTCATCGCGCCTCCCGCGTACGCCGCTTACTCGTCCCACTGTCGCTCCCGCCGTACTGACCATCTCGCGCTCTTCGCAGCACTATCAATCTCTGTCCATCTGCTGCCTCCCGCTCATGTTGGACTCAAGCGCCCCGTACCCGCCGCCAGAGAAGAGGAAGAAGCCGCCTGCATGCGATCGCTGCAAGGTGAGCCATTGGCTCGACTCCGCCTCGTTCCCCTCCCCTCCCCCTCCCCTCGCAATCTTCACTGATGATCCCACTGCTACCTCGGACCCGACAGGCCAAGCGCGTTCTCTGTCACCCGAACCCGGCTGGGTGTCCGCGTTGCGTTGAGAAGGGCATCGAGTGCGTGCTCGTCCTTTCCTGCCTTTCCTGCCTTGTTTCTTCCCTGACCTCCTACGTCGGCGAGCAGGTGCACTACCACGCCTGTCGTCCGCCGCAAGCCTGCAAAGCGCGTACGATCGCAGGCAGCGAACCTTGTTCCGCCAGCGCAAGCAGCAGGAGGACAGACAGCGTCGTCGTCCTCCAGCGCCGCTTCGACCCCTGTCGCGACATATCGGTCTTTTACTGTGCCGTTTCTCCCTTCGGACGAGTCAGCACCCTCAGCTACCAGCTTCACGCTCGTGGCCCCAATCGAGATCACCCCGGAGCTGGCAAAGCACCTCTACTACTGTGAGCATTCGTTTCCCTCCTTTGTCCCCCCCTTCCTCCTCCCTTTCTCCCGTACTGATTATCTTCCTCTCCTCTTCTCTATCTCCAGGCTCCCAGCAAACCTTTCTCTTCGATCACATCCTCATCCGCACTCTCCCACTCTCCACCCTCATCTTCAAGCCCTGCAGCTGGATCATCGACGCCCTTCCGCCGATCAAGCGCGTCCTCGCCCACGCCGTCTGCGCCCTCGGCGCGCTCTTCTCCCTCGCTCCCCAAATCCTCGGCCCTTCCTCCCCCTCAGCCTCGTCGCCCATCTCGAGCTCCGCCAACTCGCCCGACCCGACCTCCTTCCCGGCTCTCGAGCAGCTCGCCTCCACCTCAGATGGAGCCGACCTGCGCTGCTTCGGGCGGCGACGCGCTGCGCAGTGTCAAGCCCTTGCCAGGCGCGTCGAGCAGCTCGCGCAGGAGGCGCACTTGGCGCTCGAGAGCCCGCCGACGCTGGAGGGCGCGGCGGCGTGTCTGCTACTCGACGCACTGCAAGTAGCGCGTACGTCGCACCTGTTCTCATCTTCGCCGTCCTCCTCCTTCGGCCTTCTTCCCGCCTTTTGCTAACCCTCCTCTTCCCAACCGCAGGGACAGAGAACGCCTCTTCGCCGGGCAACCCCCGTCCTTGGCTTGCCATCTATATGAGCCACCTGCGCACGCTCGTCGACCGCCCCGTCGAGGCGCGCGGGCTCGGACACGACGAGATGCACTACCTGTGGGCAATTCTGCTCAGCATAGACGCTCTGAGCGAGTGCGTCGTTCCCTTCTTTCTACTACTTGCTGTGAGGACAGCGACTGACCCGTGCCTGCCTGCAGAATCGACTCTGGCCGGCTCACCTGGTTCACCCTCTTCCGCCCCGCTTACAGCCCATTTCTCCCGCTGACCTACCTTCCTTTCTTTCGTCCCCGTCTTCCCGCCGCCACAGCACCTGCGCCGACCAACTCGCTCTCGTCGGCTCGGACGTCCCCGACTCCGCCCAGCTTGACCGGGACCTCCAGGACGTCCTCGAGAGCCAGCAGCGCGACGGCATCGACCGCAAGCTGTTTCCGGACGTTCGACCGGTCGCGATGCTGTACTTGCGGCTGGCGAGGGAGCTGACAGAGCAGGTCACGGGCAGTGGGTCTTGCGCTTCTCTACTCCTTTTCCCCCTTCACTTCCTTTCCCCCCCCCCCCCTTCCTTCGTCGACACTCCAATGTTCCTGATTCGTGCTCTTTTTCCTCTTCCTCCCTTGCCTTTTTGTCTTCCTATTCTCGCTCGGCACCATGCTAACCGTGCCCCTGCCACGCAGCCTACGCCCGCCGGCATCCCTCCTCCCTCCTTCCCGTTGCCTCCCTCCTCCGCTCCATCACCGACTTCCGCCGCATCTCGAACTCCTTCACCCAGATCATCGACGCCATCCTCCCGACCTTCGAGCGCAACCTCGCCCTCTTCCCGCACGCACGCCGCAGCGCCAACCAGCCCCGCAAGTCGCGCGCGCTCGGGCTGCAGGGCATGCGCGGCTTTGCCATCTACGCCTGGACCAGCCTCGCTCTGCCGCTCTATCGCGAGCTGCAGCGGCGGGAGAAGGTGCTCGAGGAGCAGGAAGCGGAGCAGGACCGAAGAGAAAAGGACGGAGCAGGCAGCTGCGAAGACGGCGCAGGCCAGCGCTCCATCCGCCGGCATGCGCTCGCAGATCTGTCGATGCACGTCACCTTCGCGCGCAAGCTCGTCCGCTGTGCCTTCGAGGCCAAGGTCGACGCTTTTGCGCAAACGCCCAACCTGGCGCCGATGGCGCTGCTTCAGGGGTGGCAGCTCGTGCAGTGGGCGGTGGTGCTCGTTGAGGAGGCTGAGAAGGGCGAGTGGGCGATGGACGAGGCGCTGTGCCGGATCTGCGAGCGGTCCGTGTTCATAGTCCTTGTTCTCGCGTTCCTACCAAACTGATCTCGGCCTTCTCTTGTCACTCCTAGATTCTCCGCCCTCCTCAAGCTCACCGGCTACACGCAGTCCTCCAAACTTGCCGACGTCCTCATCCTCCGCCTCGACCACCTCGCCCTCACTTTCCGCCTGCGCAGCCCGCTGCTCGCCGCTTTGCCGGACAGCCCACCCCTCGGGGGCGAGACCGCACCAGTCACCGCGGACGGCCTCTCCGCCGCGACGCCGGTCGATCTCCAAGTTGCCCACCAACACCTGGTCGACCCCTCCGTCCGCAACTTCGACCTCGCATCTCTCCTCTACCCGTCATTCTCCTCCACCATGCTCCTTCCGCCGACACTGAACACCCTCGCCAAGCTCTCAGCTTCGGCGTTGCCGAGAGCGTCGTTGACCTCGCTCAACCTCCCAACCCCTCCGAGTCCGCACCTTGCCCGCCCTCACCCAGCCGAACACCCCTTTGCATCACGAGCGCGGCGGAAGTCGAACAGGCAGAGACGGTGAGCACGGCTTCGGTGGCGATGCCGCTAGATGTAGGGGACTGGGGGCTATGGTAAATTCGAACTGCTAGAAACGACTACTTTTTTCTTCTTCTTCAGCTTGGCTTTCTCCCCATCTTCTGTTCCCTTCCGCACTTTGTTGTCAGCACTTTGACGTGCTCAGCTGTAGGTGTACAGGCTCTCGCAGCTCTGTGCCCCTTCCTCCTCGGTCCAACTCCACGCTCTTCTTCCTTCTCCTCCTCGGCAGTGCACGATTTCACTGCTCGCCACCTTCCAGCCTGCTCCGTTGACGAGGAGAAAGCCCTGCGGAGCGGAAGGGGCGGGGCCGACTTGCACGGCGGGCAAGGAGCATCAGGCTCCGGAGGAACAGGGAATGAAAGCATCGCATCCAGTCCGAGGAGGGGCTGCAGGACAAGGAAAATGTAGTCATGCAGGAGAGTGAGAAATCGCAATTTGATCTGCTACCCATCATCAGCTCTCTACGACTCCTTCCACCTCAGTGCCCAACCTCCTGCATCAGCCGCTCGCGCTCCTTGAGCCCCTCGGCGACGTACGGCAGCGCGAAGAGCTTCTGGTGCCACGCCCAGGTGGCCGGGAAGGCGGTCTCGCCATTGACGCCCTCGGGGAGGAGGGCCATGAAGGCGAAGATGTTCCTGCACAGGTGGAAAAGGGAAGATCAATGTCAGCAGCGTTCTGAAATGGAGGAGTCTGCGGGTATCGAGTCGGGGGAAGGACGAAAAGCAGGGAGAGGGACTCGCCAGGGGATGAACGCGATGTCGGCAATGGTGAGCTTGCCGCCGACGAGGTACTCCTGCTTGCTCAGCACGCGCTCGAGGACGCCCAGCACGCGCGCGACCTCGTTCTGGTAGCGCTCGATGGCGCTGCAGAGAGAGACGGAAGGTGAGATCAGGTGGGGAAAGGGGGTCGGGAGAAGCTGAAAAGGCGCACTAGGGAAGCTTCTCGGGAGCCCACCGCAGGAAGTGCACGGCCTGGCCGAAGTCTGGGAACGAGGCGAGGTCAGTTGAAAGGTGCGAAAGACGACAGGACAATTGGCAACGGACAAGGACCTTGGCCGGAAGCCTGGAAGAAAAGCCACTGCAGGAGGGTGGCCTGCTCTTCAGGCGAGGCGCCGACGGTGAGCTTGCGCTCCTTGTCGTCTGCGGTATTGGTAACGTCAGCATGTACCGTCGTGGCCGAGCGGAATAGGGTGATATGAAAGGGAGAGGGGGGGACGGAGGACATGCGACGGACACTTCTCGACGAGGTACAGGAGGATGGCCTTGCTCTCGAAGATGGCCAGGTCGTTGGCTTGATGGTCAACGAGGGCAGGGATGCGGCCATTCGGGTTGAGCTTGAGAAACGCCTCGCCCTTGTGCTCGTTCTCGGCAAAGTTCTGGGAAGGGCAGATGAAAAGAAATCAATCTCGCATCTGGTGCTCCCGTGGAACAAGGAAGCGACTCACGAGGTACTTGACCTCAAAGTCGAGGTCGAGCGCCTTGAGCAGGAAGTAGACGGGCCAGCCGTTCGCTTTTTGAGGAGGAAGAGGAAAGGAGGAAGATGAGGTCGAGGAGACCGGGTCAGCATGGGCCCTGAAGACGCGGAGAAAAATGCGGAGCAGCGAGAGTGTATGCGACCTACGGCCCGAGGCGTGCGAGTAGAGGGTGAAGTGCGGCATGCTGTAGTCTTGGAGGAGCGGAAACTGTCAACGAGGAGGTAGAAGAGAGGTGATGCGGTTAGCTTACTGGAAAAGAGTAGAGTAAAGGCTGGAGGTGACGAGAAGCTCGAAGAGATACCAGAGGAAGCAAAGAAGCGGAAGCTGCCCCAGCAACGAGGTCGTCCTCCTCGCAGCGCGGCCGCGCACACGCTCGGCTGCTGACCGCCCCTGCACGCTCAGCAGCTCCTCACATCTCCGACGCGGTCGTTCTTCGGAGAAGTGGGAAAGAAGGGGCTGCAGACAAAGCGGCGCCGAAGACGAAGCTGAGCGGGAGCGCCGAAGCCCGCAGGACGCCGAGGAAAAAGGCAAGTCGGGGCTTGAAGCTGACGGAACGGCTAAGCGCTGACCTCCCGCCTGACCAAGCTGCATACGCGGGTCCGGCCGGCTTGCTCAGAACGCGGACGAGGCGGTGGTCGAAGGTGCAGGGAGGAAGAGCATCGGCTCGCCTACCTGGCGGATGCTGTGCAGGGGCATGTAGCAAGCGCAGATCACTGGCGCCTTGTCGCGTCGGGCACATGTTCAGCCGCATATAGTGCGCCCGACTGGTCGATTACTCTGCTCCCCTCGTCCTCATCTCGCTCGCCCTCTCCGGCTCGTCTCGCTCCCCCGGGCACAAGAGACCGCAGCTCACCTAACAGCGTGCTTCGGACCCGTGCTCCACATACATGGCTGCAAGGTAGGCGAGTGCTGACGGACGAGGAATTCGGGCCGAGAGCGAAGGAGGGTGGTGGAGGGCGTGCGGCGTAGCGGCGGCGCAAGGGGAGGTTGGGACAGGGCAGGACGTTCCGACGATGCGTTCTCGGTCATCGCGCCAGCTCGACGAGCGGGACACAGCGGCAGTGGGCAGTGAGGCAAGAGAGAGGGCGACCCGGCCGCTGCCTGTTTTCCTCGCCACGAACGTCGACGACTCGCCTTTTTCCGACGGGACCTCGACAGCCTTCACAAGTGGCGGATCTAGGCATGCGTATTGACAAGAGCGAGAATTGAGGGGTGCGATCTTTTCCGCTAGAAGTGACAACAGGGGCAAGACGAGGAAGATCTAGATGGGCTGAGCGACGTGTGGTCTATTCTGCTGCGTTGTGCAAGGAAGAGGAAGAGGAGGACGAGGACGAGGCAGCGGCGCGCGAGGCGGACGACAGGCTCGACAGGGCCTCGTAGCACCCTATCATGAGGCCGCACGCGGGGCCGACCTGCGAGAGCGGGAGGCCAGTCAGGACCGCTACCAACCGAAGACGGACGAAGGCGAGTGAGAGGAGGAGGAAGAGAGAGAGAGAGAGAGAAAGGACAGGGCAGAGACGCACCTTGGCCAGCCGCGGCGTCAGGCCCCGGAACAAGCCCGCCGCGCCTTCCTCGGCCCAGATCGCGCGCAGGAGCGGGAGCGTCTTCGTGCTCGGGCTCGGCATGACTTTGTTCGGGTTCGAAATGGAGGAGGAGGAGGAGTTGGAGGAGAATGTGGGGATGGTAGAGGAGGAGGACGAGGCGGAGGAGAGGGCTTGGCGACGGGTCTTGATCACGTCGAACGGGTTGGTGAGGGTGGCGGCGAGCTATGTGGGTGCAAAACCGTCAGTCGAGCCCTCCCAGAGAGAGAGGGAAACGGCGCGAAAGCGAGGAGGGAAAAAAGAGCGAGACGCACCATCCCGCTCCCGGCGCCGCTGACGAACGCGACCCCAAACTCGCCCAGCCCAAGCCTGCTCGCGAGCGTCTCCTCGCCTCCCACCGCGGCAGCGGTCTCGCCCATCCCACGCCCGCCCGTAAGCGCGCGCTTGAGGCCCTCGTAGCCCGCCCAGTACACGCCCGAGAACGGCACGTCCCGCCACAGCGTCGGGCCGAGCCCGCGCCACGCGTTCGTCCACTCGAGCTCCTTCAGCAGCGTGCGGAGGGGCACGCGAGAGGACGCGGTCTGCGACTGGAGCTGCGTGCGCACGAGCTCGAAGGGCGAGAGGAGCGCGGCGACGAGCGTGCGCGAGGCCGCGCCCGCGACGAGCGGGACGGCGGTGACGTACCAGCCCTGTAAGTCCCCTCCGCCTCGTTCGCGTCCCGCTTTCCTTGCCCACCCCGGCGCCTGGGCGAAGGCCTCGCGCCGCCCCCAGTCGTACCCGAGCATGTACACGACCTGCCCCGGCACGCTCATGGCCAGGGCCGGGGCGGTGCCGCGCCAGAGCGCGGCGGGGCCCTCGAGGCGCACGATCGCGAGCAGGGTCGGGAAGAAGCCCGTCGTCGCTCGGCCTGCGCCTCGTGCTTGAGATGCAGGAGCAGGAGGTTCGGGCGGGTGGAGGGACGCGGGGAGGGAGTAGGAGGAGGAGGCGGCGGAGGAAGAAGGGGAGGAGGACGAGAGGGACGCGAGATGCAGCACCGCGGTCGGGCTCAGCGCGCCGTGCGCGCCCGAGGCGGGGAGGGCCGAGCGCGCGACGCGCGGGTCGAAGCGGTGGAGGAGGTCGCCTGCTGCGGCCCCCGCCGTAGGGGACGGCCTGGGCGGTCGTTGCTGAGGATGAGGGCGGGAGGAAGAGGAAGAGGAAGAGGCGGACGATGTCGACGCGATGGGAGGCGGGTAGGGGGTGTGGACGGGGTGGGAGTACGGGTGCGCGCCGGGGAGGTGCGTCTGCCCGAGCGTGGAGGAAGGGGGTGCGGCGCCCGAGGCGGAGGAAAAGACGGCGGCGGCGTGCTGGGCCGCGGCGGACGAGGACGAGGGGGCGGTCTGCAGGCGGGTCTTGATGACGTCAAAAGGGGTCACTGCGTGGTGGGAGAAAGAGGGTCAGTGGGTGTGAGAAAGAGAAGCGGGAGTTGAGGATGAGGAAGACGGGGAAGCCGAAGAAGGGCGACGAGAGCTGCCTGCGCCCGATGCGCCTCTCCAGAGTACATGTATCGGTGTTTTGGACGCTCTGGCGGGCGCTGAACCTCTGAAGATGCGGTCGATGGCGGTGGACGCGTCCATCCGGCATGTCGCCCGCTTCGCTCGTCTGGTTCTCTGAGAAGGAAGGACTGACTTGTGAGGGAGGTGAGGACGGCTCCTGCGCAGGCTGCGAGCATCTTGTCCTTGTCGGTGGCAGCGGGTGGCGGTGGTGGCGAGGTGGACCGGATGCGGTCATCTGGCGGTGAAGTCGAGGAGGAAGTGGAAGTGTGTGGCCGGGCAGAGTGGCCAGAGGGTGGAGGCAGTTCCTCGGACAGGGCATTCTCGAGCAGGACTGCCATCCTGTGTGGAGAGCAAGCTGGATGAAGTAGAGAGGCTAAGGCGGGCGGTAATGAGCTTGAGGAGGAGCGACGAGCAAGTGAGGGTTGTCCTTCGTCTGCTCGTCGCACCTTCGCTTGAAGACCCGCCTGGACTGTTCGGTCATACAGTCTTACCACTCCGTCCCTTCCTACCCACTCCACTCACCCCTCACCTAATCCCCTCCTCCCACCATGTCGTCCCCCGCTGCTCCCTCCGACTCGGCCCTCCCTCCCGCCGCCGCTGCCGCCGCCCACCAAGCCGTCGTCTCGCCCGCTCCCACCGCCTCGGACGCGCCCCCCTCCTCCACTGAGAAGAAGGACGACGGCGACAAGACCGTGTTCGACTCGACCGCCGACTTCACCCTCAAGCACCCGCTCTACTCGCCCTGGACCATGTGGTTCGACTCGGCCTCGAAGCAGGACAAGGCCAAATCCTGGGACGACGCCCTCTCCAAGGTCGTCTCGTTCCAATCCGTCGAGGACTTCTGGGGGTCAGTCACAAGCACCTACCTCGTTCGGTGGGTACGGTGGGCAGCGAAGAGCGTCGGGGAGGGTACTTGGGGCGACCTGAGGTGGTACCACGGGCCCGGGCGGTGTTGCGGGCGAGAGCGCGAGGACGAGGTTGATGAGGTTGATGAGAGCGGGACAGGTCAAGGACGACGTCCGGGGGTTGAAGAGGGCCGCTGCGGGGTTCAGCAGGAGTGCCACAGTCCGTACACAGGCGAGTGTGCCCCTCCAGAGCCTTTTCACTGACACTTCCTCCTTCGCCTCCATCCCCCTCCTTCCTCCTTCTTCCCCTTCCCTGTCCTCCGCTTCCCTTCCACTCAGACTCTACAACAACATCATCCCGCCGTCCCTCTTGAGCGCCAACAGCAACTACTACCTCTTCAAGGAGGGCATCAAGCCCGCGTGGGAGGACGCGGCCAACGCTCAGGGCGGCAAGTGGTCCGTCCAGCTCCCGCGCGGCAAGTACACCGAGCAGATCGACGCCTTCTGGCTCTACACCGTGCGTCCCTCGCCCTCCCTTTTCAGCTTCTCCCCCTACTCTCGTCCATGCTTTCGTGGCGGCACTGACCCGCCAAACTCGTGCAGATGCTCGCCGCCATCGGCGAGACCTTTGAGACGCCTTTCACCTCCTCCGCCTCCGCCTCCGCCTCCACCGCCGACCCTGCCGACTCCCCCGCCGACGCTTCCGCCGCTGCCCCCACTCCCGCCGCTCCCGCCCCGCTGCCCGCCTCGTTCAACAACGAGATCACGGGCGTGATCGTCAGTGCGCGCAAGGCCTTCTACCGCATCAACATCTGGACGCGCTCGTCGTCCGGCGACGAGGTCAAGAGCCGGATCGAGAACATTGGCAGGCACTTCAAGTACGGCACGCTTGGGTTCGAGGAGGGCAAGCCCGCGTTCAGCGAGAAGGACAAGGTGTCGAGCGACGTCGAGTTTGTGAGCCACAAGGACTCGCAGGCCAAGGTGCGTCTGGTTCTCTCTATCCTCTGTCCCCCTTTCCCCCTTCGCCCCTTTTCCCTCCTTCTCCCGAGGTTCAGCCGCGCCGTCTTTGTAATGACCTCGTCTCTCTCGTGCCCGCGCAGTACGGCACCAAGGTCCAGAAGTGGACTGTCTAAGCCCCTCCCTCCCTCTCGGCTCTCCCTCACCTTCCCCCTCCATCTCACTCGCCACCCAGGTCTCTCTACTCCGCTACCTCTCCCGCACTCGATCGAAACGCTCGACGACGATACCGCACCACCTACTCTACCCAGCCTTTCCTCCCCTCCCCCTTCCCATCTCCTCTCCCTTCGCTCTTGCTCCCCCTCCGCTGCCCGCCCTCCTTCCTCACCCCCGCCACCCCTCGACACTCACACACACATCCCTGTAGCATCAACCCTGTCTTTCGGAGGACTGGTGGCGGGCGGGCGGGACGGAAGAGGAGGACGAACACGAAATGCAGACTACGCGCGTTTCTGCTGCGAGGCCGTGCTTGTGTTTTCCCCCTCGCTGACGAGCGAGGAGAGAGAGATCGGCCATACGGAAACTATAGCAGGCGGGAGAAGATGCGCCTCTGGCGAGTCGGTTGTCAACGCGGTCGTCTCCTTTCTCCAGCTTGTCCTCTTCACTGCTGCTTTCCCTCGCTCGTCGAACTGGCGCGCTCGCCGAGCATGCACCATCGCAACGCTTCGCCCTGGCTCACTGTCACCTCACACAGCCGCTCCGCCGCACGTCCTCGCCGCATTCCATCCTTCCCTCCCTCTCGACCTCAGTTCCTCGCCCGGGAGCACTCGCCTAAACTGGATCAGCAGTTGGGACGCACGGGACAAGAACACGTTGCGAGGTGAGCTGCAGTCGCTCGTGTCCGGTGGACTCGCGGGACGCAGATCAGAGACGGCGAGCGAGATGAACTTCCCTTTCGCCGACCCACCCATGCCTCCCTTCCCTGCGCATGCGCGGTATCTCTCGGACACGTCCAATCACCGCAATGAAGGGACGCCAGCCTCAGCCAGCAGACCGACCGGACTGGCCTGGACCACTCGCACCGCCGGCCGACTTGGGCAGGCGGAGCCCTCAGCGCGGCGGGTCGAGCCTCTCAGCTCTCTTGAGTCCCTTCTTCTCTCAGGCAGGCTAGAAAGACCCACTCCGACTCTGAGGGGTCGGACCAGTGCGTTGTCTATCCGCCGGAAGCGCTGTGGCTGGTTGCCCTCGTCCTCCTGCTTCCGCTTCACTGCACCTGCTTGCTGCACGCAACGCCTACGTCCCGCCGACCATGGACGACCCCTCCAGCGCCCTCCTCGCCACGCCGCTGCAGAGCGCGCAGCTCCTCGGGCCTTGCTCCGTGGGGTGGCAGCTTTCCGCCATGCTCTACCCGGCGTACCTCGTCCTGCACGGCCAGTACGTGTCCAGCCCGCTGTACGCGCGCGCCGACTGGCGGGTCAAGGGCGTGCTGTGGTGGGTCTTTGCCATCTTGACCGGGTTCACGGCGATCGTGCGTTCTCCCTTCCGCTCTTCCTCGTCCCCTTCGGGAGAGCGAAACTGACCTGGCGTCTCGAGCAGATGTTCGCTACGAATATGCTGTGGACGAGTGCGCCATATCTTTCTCTTCCTCCCTGTCCTTTTCTTCTTCTTCGTCCCTGTCCTTTTCTTCTCGTGGAGGGGGAGCTTACTCCTTCCGTTCTCCTTCAGTCACGACAAACCGCACGCTCGACTACATCTCCAACGGGCCCTCCTTTGACGCCTGGCCGCCTTTCATCATGGGCCTCATCGCCTCTCCAGCGCGCGCCATGCTGGTCGTCCGAACTGCATCGGTAGGGCGTCCTTCTCCAAGCGTACTTTTCCTTCGACTGACTGTCCCCCCTCTCTTCGGACCTCATCCCTGTTTTTCCCCTCCTTCCTGCCATTTCACCTGCACTCCACGCACACCCTCAGCTCATCCACCGCAAAACGGCGCGCTGCGTCTACATCGGCTTCACCGCTCTCCTCATCGTCTTCTCCTTCGCCTGTTCATGCCTTCTCACCGCGGCCGACCTGCTCGTGCGTCTCTCCTCTTCCCTCCAACCTGTTCCTTTCGCTCATTCCCCGCGTCGTAGGACCTCGCCGGCCACCTCGACCGCATCCGCCCGCTCAACTGGGGCTCGTGCATGGCCCTCTTCCTCACCTCGCACGCCGTGCTCGACGTCGTCCTCTCGATCGCGCTCGGCCTCACGCTCAAGCAGCGCACGCCGCCCTTCTCGGACCGGGCCTCGCGCGTGGCCAGACTCGTGCACGTCGCGCTGCAGACCGCCGCGTTCACGTCGTTCTTGTCGGTACTGGGAGGTATGTTTCAATTTCGATTTCCCTCCCTCTCTTTAGTCTAGCTGACAATTCTATGTCGTGAAGCCGTTACGGCCATCGCCTTCCACGCCTCGGCCACCTACGCCTCCGTGCCCTACGCGTGCGTCTTCCCCTTCTTGCTTTTCTCTCTCTCTCCAAGCTCAGTCTCCACCCTCTTCCTTCTCTTCATGCAGCTTCTGGCCCCCGCTCCCTGCCTGCTACGGCATCTCGCTCTATACGACCCTGTCCGTCCGGCGCCGCGTCGAGGAGTACATCCGCACGTCGCTGCCCCTGCCCGGCGCGGCGCAGCACGGGCTCACCGGCTGTCGACAGGGCGTGGGTTCGGGCATGAGCGAGCGGGAAGGGCAGGAGAGCTACCTGTGCGTCGTGACCCCGAATGAAGGGAAGAGGCTCGTCCGGGCGTGGTCGGGCACGAAGGAAGCGGACGATGACGACGAGCTTTGAGGAGGAGAGGAGAAGAAGCGCACTTGTAGAAGCTCTGTCTTGACTGTTGTACCGTTATTGCCCGCTGCCGTTCCCTTCCTCTTCCTCGACTGCATGTTCGTGCAAAGCAGTACAATGATGACCCTGTTGAAAGACTCCTGCGCCGGCTACAGATGAACTGCCGGGCGCTTCTACGCTACAATGCCGTAAGGGAAACACTAAAGAAGGGGAGGGAGGTAGAGACGGAAAGAACGAGATGAAGGGTGAGGTTGAACGAAGGGGGGGAAGGGGGAGAGCGGGTCGGGTCATGCGCGGGGGAGGAGAGGCGGTGGGGGAGAGCGTCATGCAAGTGAAAGTTGCGGTACAGAAAAGAGGGGCGGAGCGATGGGAATGAGGAAAGGAAGGAGGAGGACAAGCAAGTGCCCGCCTAGTGGCCGTGCGAGTGCCCCTCATGCCCGCTCGCCTCCGCCGGAGTCGGCCCACCCGCGGCCGGTCCCGCACTCGGCGACGACGACGACGTGCTCTGCCCGGGCGGGCAGCACGCCGCCTCGGCGCAGGCGTCGTCGACGCACAGGACGGGGCAGCCCTCCTCCTCGAGCCCGCGCGCGGTCGCGGCTGCGTACGAGACGTGCGAGTCGCTCGGCGCGCCGCCGGCCGGGGACGAGCCGTCCGGGTGCCCGGCGAGCTCGGTTTGGATGGTGCTGGAAGAGGGGGAAGGGAAGGTTGGCATGGGCGATCAAGGCAGCAAGCCGGGCACGGGCAAGGAAAAGGGGGGGGGAGAGAGAGAGCAAGGTCAGCATGCTGCAGCGGAGTAAGCTTAGCGAAAAGCGGAACGCACGAAGAGTGGATGCCGTGGCGGTGGAAGATGCGCTTGACGTCGCGGCTGACGTTCACGAGGTCCGGGCTCTTGAGCATGATGTGCACGCTCGCGACGATCTTGCTCTCGCTCAGGCTCCAGACGTGCAGGTCGTGCACGTTGATGACGCCCGGGACCGAAGCGATGAGAGTGCGCAGGCGGTCGAGCGGGACCGAGGACGGGACGCCCTGGAGGAGGATGAACGAGGCGGACTTGACGAGCGGGAGGGCGGAGGAGAAGACTGTGTGAGGGAGGAGGAAGGGAAGGGGAAGAGTAAGTACGAGTAGGGGAAGTTCGCGAAAAAGGTGCTGGATGGAAGTGAGTCGCGGATGGAGCGGTGTGATGGAGGTGGCACCACGAGCGGGTAATTATCAGGGACAGGAAAGCAACGCACTGATGATGGTGATGACGAGCGAGATGGCCGGGTCAGTGTACATGCGCCAGGAGTAGTCGGTGAGCCAGATGAACAGGCCAGCAGCGATAACGCCGACGTTGCCAAGCTGCGGAGGGGAGACGACTGAGTCCTGCGCGCTTGGGAAATGAGAAAAGGGGAAGGCAACGCACCGCATCGCCGAGAACGTGAAGGAAGACGCCGCGCATGTTCATGTCGCCCTCGGAAGCGCCATGGCCGCCATGGCCGCCGTGTCCACCGTGACCAGCCTCAACATCGTCCTCGTGGCCGTGCGAGTGGCCCTCGTGGTCCTCGACCGCGCCGTAGCCGGCATTGTGCGCCTTCTTGACGACGTTGGCGCGGAGCTCGCCCGGGTGGACGTAGAGCTCGTCCTCGGCCTCCTCGGCGGTCTCGGCAGCGAAATTGGCCTCGTCGTCCTCGCCGCTCTCGGAGACGGCAGTCGAGGACGTCGCGGATCCGCGCGAGGGGGACGGGCGGATCGTGGCGGAAGAGGACGAGGCGAGCAGCGGGGCGCGCTCGCTGTCGTCGCCGTGCGAGTGAGCGTGCGCCGAGGCCTTCTTCTTGGACGAGGACGAGCCACCGTGCGAGTGGCCGTGCCCGCCGCCGCCACCGCCGTGCGAGTGCCCTCCGTGGTCGTGGAAGAGGAAGAGCCCGACGATGTTGGAGATGAGGCCAGCTGTCCCTACAGCCGTAATCAGTTGTGGATTGGTAACCTCTGCGTGCAGGAAGAATGCGAAAGTAAGCACGAGGCGCTTCAAGGAGCGGAAGAACGGCAGGGGGACCATGTCGGATGCCTGGAAAGATGTGGACGCACCCTGGTAGTTGACAAAGCGTGCAATCGCTTCCATTCCGATGCTGAAGCAAAGGGCGAGGAGGAAAACGCCGTTGATGAGCGCGCCGAGGACCTCTGCGCGCTGCCAGCCGTACGAGAGGGTGGAGGACGCCGACGAGTTCTCGGCGAGCTTGAGGGCTTGCAGGGCGACGATGAGGGAGCAGACATCGTTGAGCCTGTGGGATTTGGGCGAGAAGGGTCAGGTCGGGTTCGAGGAGGCAAGGTCGGGCGAGCGGGCGAGGTGGCAAGGGGCGGGGAGCGCACATGTGAAACGAGTCGGCGACGAGTGCGAGACTGCCCACGACGGTGCCGACGCCGAGCTCGAGGAAGAGGAAGGCCGTGTCGACTGGCAGGATGTCATGAGAGGGAAGGTCAGCCAGAACGACCGGAAAGGACTGGGCGAGGTGGGAGACGCACTGGCCAGCAAGAGCTTGAGCTTGAAGGCCCTGTTCTTGGACGACATGGCGTCGGAAGCTGTGGAGCGAGCACAAAGTGAAGCGGAAGAGAAGAGGAGGCTGAGGAGGACCACAGCTCGTGCTGCGGCCGGACCGCTGCTCTGGTAGGAGCACGCAGACACCAAGCAGGCCTTTTTGAACCCTTCACACGCCCTCCCAGCCTGAACCGAAGCCGCGAAAAGCTCGTCTTCGGACGAGCCGCTCTTTTTCCTCCTCCGCACCGCCTCTTGCTCACTCTCCTCGTGCTGCTTCCACGCTGGCCTGCCCCGCGCCATACGAGCGCTCCTCTGCGGCACGGCGGGTCGTGCTCCACCACCTCGCACCCTCACTCGTACAATCAACCGGCTCTTTCCATTCCTCCCCTCCTCGTTCCGCTCGCCCACCCGCTTCCGCGTCCTCCGACGCAAGGGCAGCAGCGTCTCCCACCTCATCCATACTCACGAGCGACGCGTCGCCCACCGGTCCGTCCAGCATTCGCCTCGACAGTCGAGGTGCGCACCACCTCGCCCCGGATCTGGCAGTGCTCCAAACCTCGAAGCACTCTCTCGTGGCTGCCTGGGCCGTCGAGGAACGCGCTCTGCGATTGCAGCGACGACTTCATCGCCCTCGCTTGCGTTCCGAGCGGGACGTCTCTCTTGCTCTCCCTCTCCTGCTCCTCGCTTGTGTCTACTAACCCAATTGACGCACCACCATGGCGAATTACGTGCCAACAGAGCCGGTCTACCACCTCTACAACGCTGCAAGTCCTTCTCGCCTTCCGCCGCATCCTGCCACGCCCTCTATCATCCGCATTCTGCCTTTCCGACCCCGCCCTCGTTCCCCGACCGCGCTTTCCTTGCGCACTAGCTAATCAGCTCGTCGACACTCGCAGGTCGGCCCTGTCTGCCTCGGCCAGACGGCCGCCATCATGCTTTACGGCGTCCTCGTCAACATCCTGTCCCGCTTCCTCGGCTCGAACGCCTGGAAGCGCTCGACCTGGCCGCTCCGCCTCGTCATCGGCGTCGTCGTCGCTCTCACCACCGCGTCCGTGGCGCTGGGCGTGAATGACCTTTGGTTTTATTCGCGAGTCCCTCTTCCTCTTTGTCACCAACACTCTCTTCTTCCTCCTTCCCACCTTGGTGATCTGATTTGCTTACATGTTCTTCCTCGACGCAGAACGGTCGTGACGGCGGATGTCAACTCGGTGCTGGGCGGCACGGCGGCGCAGGGCGTCGAGCCGGCCCTCGTAGGCGCGATCGCCTTTATCGTCCAGATCACGCTCGTTGTGCGCGTGGCTAAGGTGCGTACTCTTCACTCTCTCCCTTCTGGACCGCACTGACTCTTTACCTCAGGTCATAACTTTCCGCTACGCCCGCTGGGCCTTCATGGCGATCTGCTTCGCCGGCGCCATTCTCTCGCTCTACGGCGCGATCGTCATGGCAGTGTGAGCCACTGTCCTCCGTCCGTTCTCTCTCGGAGCATACCACTGACCTTTTCCTCGCCTGCAGGTGGAGTGTCATGTTCCATTACGACCAAACCACCGACTTGACCTCAGCGGTCTCGATGAGTTGGGGCGCGGTTCTGCAGCTGTGGCTCTGGACGTCGGCAGGCGTTGATACTTTAATCAGCTTAACCTGTGCACTTCGACTGTGCCTCACGTCTCAGAGTGCAGTCGGGCTGACGTCTTTTCCGCTCTGCAGACATCGTCGCCCTCCGCAAACGACTCGCAGGTGGTGTCGAGGTGACGCAGAATGTGCTGAGCCTCCTTGTCCTCTGCGCTCTTCGTACGGCGGCCTACACAGCAGCATTTGCTATCGTTTCCTGTACGTATCCCTTTTTCTTACACCATGCCCCCTTCCTTTCTTCCGAGTTTGAGCAAGACTGACTTCTCTCTATCGCAATAATCTACAGCTATCCTCACCCAAGCCGTGCGTCGCGCGTGCCGTCTCCTACTCATCTCCTCCAGCCCTGACTCCCTCCCCTCTCTCCCACCTCTTCTCATAGTTCGGCCTCGACGACCCGGCGACCTACCTCATCTGCTACGCGTTCTGGGAGCCCCTACCTGTTCTCTACGCCCTCTCGCTATTCACAACCCTGTCCGTCGGTGACAGCATCGTCGACAAGCTCGGCGACCCGACCCTCCGCAAGGCCTCCGGCGGCCTCGGCGCGTCGCCCCCGCTATCGGTATACCGCGTCTCCGGCGCGCCGGCGATGGAAGGCTTCGCGGCGGGCGCGCGGGGAGGGGCAGGATCTGACGTGGACTTTGGGCTGGGAAACGGGAGGAGCAGGGCTGCCCGGGGCAGGGACGACGACCTCTTTGCCGACGACGAGGACGACGTCGCGACGGGCATGCTTGGGAGCGACCTCAGTCGCGGGCGGATAGGCTCGCGAGGAGGAGGGTCGATCAAGGGGGTGCAGGTGCAGGTCGAGCGGGAGGAAAAGGTCGAGCGGGATCTGGACGGCGGAGCATTTGTATGAGCTGGAAGTGCCGGGATGTTGGAGTGTACTGCGCCTTCCTCTGCACATATCGTTCTCGTGGTTCCTTCTTTTCTTCACCCAGCAGAGGCTGAGAGAAGAGGGACAGAGGTGTGAACGCGAGAGAGCACTCGGGGCAGGTCGCGGAGCAGAGGGCCCATGAAGACAGCTCGGAGGAGACCCTGGGTGTGTAGCTGGCTCGGATGAACGAGTGAGAGGAGCAGGAAAAGGAGGAAGAGGTGGATTTGTTTGGCCAACTCGCTCTCGCCCGCATCCCGCTCACGGCTACCCTCAAATCCAGCCATGGCCTCGATGAGACGGCCTGCAGCGGCCACTTCATCCACCACGAGACGCACTCAGCGCGCCCGCAACCCTCCCGCCAACCTCACCTCGCTCGCTTCCTCTCAGGCGTCCTCCGCCGCCAACTCCCTCGTCTCGCCCCCCTTGTCGGCTGGGGCACGCCAGAGGGACCAGGGTGATGCTCGTGTTAAGCGCGAGGCCACCGACAGCAACATCCAGGTCGTCGTCCGCTGCCGGCAAGTCCCTCAACATTGCCCTCCCGCACACTCATCCGTGCTAATCCTGCGTTTTCATTTACAGTGGAGTCTCGGCGACCGAGACGGAGCGAGGTGTCCCCGTCGTTGCGTCCGTCAAGGCTACTCGCGGCACCGATGTCCAGCTCACCGACCCGAATCCGACCATCTCCTCTTCCGCCAACCTCGGCTCCGCCGGCGGCTCTCTCGTGACGCCGCAGTCCAAGACCTGGGACTTTGGCGACCGCACGCAAGACGGCCCGGGCCAGGAACCGCGAGGGACGGTGTACGGTCCGGACGCCGACCAGGGCATGCTTTACAACGATGTCGCCAAGCCGATTCTGCAGCAGGTCCTGCAGGGCTACAACTGCACCATCTTTGCCTACGGTCAGACCGGTACCGGCAAGACGTGCGATCTCTTTCCCGCTTCTTTCCCTCCTGCATTCGACCTGACATCTTCCTCCCACAGCTACACCATGGAGGGCGACCTCTCTCCCTACCACGGCACCTTCCATCCAGACGCCGGCGTCATTCCTCGCACCCTGTACTCCCTTTTCGACCGCCTCGCCGAGAGCAAATGCGAGTTCTCCGTCCGCTGCTCCTTCATCGAGCTGTACAACGAGGAGCTGCGCGACCTCAACGCCGCCGACGCGCTCGATGCCTCCTCCTCCGCCTCTTCGACCGCTTCCTCGCCCGAACCCGGAGCGGGACCGAAGGCCGGACCGCGCACGCTTCGGATCTACGAGGAGACGAAGAATGGGCAGACGGGCGTCACGATTCAGGGCCTCGAGGAGACGTTCATCCAGAACGCGGAGGAGGGCTTAAGGGTACTCAGGCGCGGAAGTGAGCGGAGGCAGATTGCGGCGACGAACTGCAACGAGCGGTCGAGGTGCGTTCTTTCCCTTCCCCTTTCCGCTTCGAAGGGGCTTGACCTCGTCTACCTCGGCAGTCGCTCCCACTCTATCTTCACCATCGTCGTCCACGTCAAGGACAACTCGAAGGAGGGCCAGGACGTCCTCAAGGTCGGCAAGCTTAACCTCGTCGACCTCGCCGGGTCAGAGAACGTCGGCCGCTCCGGCGCCGTTCACGGTCGGGCGCGCGAGGCGGGCATGATCAACGCGAGCTTGCTCGCGCTCGGTAGGGTCATCAACCAGCTTGTCGACAAGAGCGAGAGCGCGGCGAAGAAGCAGCACATCGCCTACCGGTACTTTGCCTTTTCTCGCATCTTTCCTTTCCGACGAAACCTTCGACTCACTAACCCCCTTCTTCCTGTCTGCAGCGAGTCCAAACTTACCCGTCTCCTCCAAGACTCGCTCGGCGGACGCACCAAGACGACCATCATAGCGACCATCTCGCCCGTCTCGTACGAGGAAACGGCGTCGACACTCACGTACGCACACCAAGCCAAGTCGATCCAGAACCGCCCCGAGGTAAACCAGCGCGTGAGCCGGAACGTGCTCCTCAACCAGTTCGCGACCGAGATTGAGCGGCTCAAGGCGGATTTGACGGTGCGTTCCCCAAGCTCTCTCCCTCCTCTTCTTCGTGGCCGGTCGCTGATTCTGCTTCTCCCACCTCTCATACCGCACTTCTTCCACCCTGTTGACCGCCCGTTTATCTCCCCTTTCAGGCCGCCCGCACACAAACCGGCGTGCACGTCTCCTCCGAGACCTGGGCCGAGCTCGAAGCTGGCCGCCTCAGCTTCGACGAGACGAAGCGCAAGCTCGAGATCACCGAGTCGCAGCTCCAGACGACGCGCGACCAGTTCGAGCAGAACTTCCGCCTGCTCTCGACGCGCGAGGAGCAGCTCAAGAAGAGCCAGGACGAGCTCGGCGCGACGAAGGACGAGTTGGCGAGGACGAAGGAGGAGCTCGAGGGGACGAGGCTGAGGCTCGCGCAGCAGGAGGTGTTGAGGGACGCGTTCGAGGCGAGCAGGGAGGGGTGGAAGAAGGACGCTGGCGATGCCCTGGACGATGTCGAGGGCTTAAGGGCGAAGCTCGGTGCGTTCGTTCACCTATTCTCCATGTGCGACTCGCCTGACCAATCTGCATCCTTAGACCGCAAGTCCGAAGTCGAGCGCGCCAACCTCGCCATGCTCGCCGACGCACGCACCGCCATCGCAGCGCGGACGAAACAGATCGATCAGCGGACGACGCTGCTGCGCCGGACGCAAGCCGAGTTTGTTGCTCAGGTCGGGAACCAGCTCGACGACTTTTCGAACCGGCAACGACTCGTGCGTCTTCTCCCTTCTCATTAAGTTCGTGTGTAGCTTTACTCACGCCCTGTCATCTGCAGCACCTCGCTTCGACGACCGACCTGGTCTCCTCCCACCTCTCCACCTTTTCCGCCACACTCGCCTCTCTCGCGGCCACGCAGAAGTCGACTGATGCCCAGTCTACCGCGTTCCGTCAATTGGTGGAGGAGACGTGCGCGTCGCTGTACCGAAGTGTCCGGAGTAGGGGCGCGGCGGTCGAGCGGGAGCAGGAAGAGGGCATTCGCGATCTCGGGAAGAAGGTGCAGGAGCACGGTCGGTCGGTACGCCACCTCTCTGCTTTCCTTTCAGCGAGCTACAGTACTCACGCCCCGCCGCTCACAGATCACCTCGATTCTCGACGACCTCGTCAGTCCGGTTCGAGACCTGCACGACGAGTGCAGCGTCCGGCTGTCGCAAGATCAGCAGCTGCTCGTCGGGCTGAGGGAAGAGGATGCCAAGGCGCTGGTGGAGGAGGTAAGCCGGCTTCTCGTCTTTACTCTCTTCCAACCCAACCTCATCCGCCTCTCCCTGCAGAACTCCCGCCTGAAGGACCTCGTCACCACCCTGCAATGCTCTCTCGCGGCCGAGCACGCCGCCGTCCGGTCTGAAGAAGCCGCCATCCTCCGCCGCGTGCAAGAAGAGCTGGCCGCCGCCTCCGCTCGCCGGCTCGATGCGCTCCGGACCACGTTCGAGGGGGTCGAGAGCGAGCTCGAGGGATGGAGTGCGCGCAGGACGGCGGCGACGGCGATCAGGGAAAAGGCGCTGAAGGAGCTTGAGGCTGGGAAGGACGTGATCGCGCGGCGGTTGGGCGAGACGAGGGAGGGGTGCGAATCGGTCGCCAAGCGAGGCTGCCAGGTCCGCTTGTGCTCTCTTCCTTTTCTCCTCTCAATCCTTTGCTGACGCTACCGATTGCAGAGCCTCTCCTCTTCGTTGGACGCGCTCGGCGGCACTGCGACTTCCCTTCTCACCGGCGCTTCCGATGCTCGTCAAAGCCAGCTCAACTCGCTGCAAATCGCCGCTGCACACGTTCGCGAGGCTGGAACCTCTCGTCAGTCCCTTCAAACCCGCCTCTGCCTTGTCTAGAAACTGACTTCTTCCTTGACCAGTTCGCCGCGATGCTGCCGAGTCTCGACGGGCTACCAGCAGCTCTTTGCACGCATTCCTCGAACAAGGCGGCGACACGTACTCGGCGTGGCGGGAGAGCGCGACGGGAGTGGAGCGGGAGGCGGTTCAGACGGCGGAAGAGGCGACGAGGATGGTACGCTGAGCCTTCGCGTCCCGTTTCTGTCCTGTTCTCCTAACTGATGCGATTCCTTGCATCGACCAGGTCGACGACTACTCAGCCCTCGCGAGCCACTGCCTCACCCGCATTGACGAGCAAGTCGGCGGCCTCGCCGACAAGCTCCAGCAGGACCTCCAGTCCCGCGTCCGCAACGACATCTCCACGGGTCAGACGCCCCAAGCCCGCGCCCGACCCGTCGACCGCCTTCTCCCTGGCATCGACCTCGACTCGGACCGCCCGACCGTTCTCGACCGCCTCCTCGCCCTACGGTCGCAAGACGTCGCCGCGACCGCCGCCGCGCTCGAAGACGGCGCTGAAGGCGTCCACGTCGTCGCCGAGCTGGAGACGCCCTCCCCGCCGGTGGTCGTCGTGCCGGTTGCGGGTTCTCGCGCTTCCATGGCGGGAGCAGGAGCGGGAAGCTTCCCCGGCAAGGGCGAGAGCCTTGTCCGTAAGGTCAAGCCGCTCGGCGAGCGCGACCAGAACAGCATCGGCGTGCGGAGGCCGCCGCAGGGACGGCGGCTCACCAAGACGGTCAAGTAGACGAGGAGAGACCTCTTTATTTTCCCATGTTGATTTGCTTCTCGACCACATCTTTCTTCCGTAGCGCTTTACCTTATAGCTGCTCCTCTGTTGTAACCACCTTCGCGTTTCTGCTCAGCGTGTTCGAGAGCTGCCCTTCTCGCTGTCGTCGCCTCTCTCCCTCTTCCTCCGTCCTCATCGCTCGGATGCCCTCGTCGCAGGCGGTGACGCGCGTGCTGCTGTTCCCGCTACACCTGACGGTGATCCTGTCGCTGCACGCCTGTTTCGCGGGCTCGCGCGCCGTCCGCCTCGTTGCGCTCCTCTTCCCCCTCGACAACTTGCTCGCCCTCCGCCGTCCTCCCACACCTCCAAGCCCATCGAGCGACCGCGCACAGGGACGCTGGACCAAGCTGCCGCGGCACCTTGCCGTCCGCCTGGCGCCCGGAGGAGCGGGGTGGGCGTTCTGGCGCAGACGAGACGACGAGGACAAGGCAGTGAAGGACAGGGTCGAGCAGCTTAGGAAGCTCACCGAGTGGTGCAGGGAGCTCGGAGTGACGACGCTGTCCGTGTATGACGAGACCGGTGCGCTCCACCCTCTCCTCCCGCTCTCGTCGGCGAGTCGAGCTGACCGTTCCTCTCCTCCTACAGGTCTCCTCGTTCAACACGCTGCAACCACTGCCGACGCTCTCGAGCTCTCCGTGGATGACGTTCGGAGCAAGGGCGTCAAAGGCCTCGCAGTTCTGGTGCCGATGGACGAGACGAGACCGCTCGAGTTGGGGAACAAGGACGCGGAAGTCGGGATTCAGGAGGATGCGGCGAGTTCTTCGCCGTCAGAGGATGCTACTAGTGGTGCTTTCTAACGTCCTGACCGTCTCTACTGAAGCTGACCCCTTCTCACTCAGGTTCTTCCGCTACCCTCGTCGACGACGGCTCGTCTCCCCGTTCTTCACCCTCATCCCTTACCGTCAACCTCCTCTCCCGCGACGCTGGGCGGCCTCAGCTCGCTCGAATGGCGCAGACCTTCGCGCTTGGGAGGAGCGCTCAGCCCTCGGGCGAGCTTTCAGCTGAGACCGTTTCCGCCGCGATTGACGGTTCGTCGCGCTCCCGTTACTCCTGACCTTGCTGTCGCTGACCAAGCCCTCATCTGTAGCACTACCGCTCTCCGAGCCCGACCTTCTCTTCGTCTTCGGCGGCCCTTACCTCCGCCTGCATGGCTTTCCGCCTTGGCAGCTCCGCCTCACGGAGTTCTAGTACGCCAGCTTCTCGCCTTTCCTACTCTCCCTCATGCTCCAATTGACCGCTCACCTGCTCACTGCGCAGTCACCACGCCTCGCCGGACTGGATTGCACCGCCATCCTTGACCTACGAGCTCTTCCGCCCGGCGCTGGACGTGTATGGGCGGGCAGAGATGCGGTTGGGGCGATGAGGCGGACGTACAGAGCAACTGCATTGCATAGAGTCTTTCGCACTCGCATCTGGTCTGTCCAGCCTTCAGGCGCGCCTCTTTCCGCTCGTCTCAGCGCATCTCTCTCGGCTCGCACTGCAGCAACACTCGCTTCGAGAAGGCACGAAAGAGGACGACAGTTGTGCAGCGACAAACGTGGATCAGAGAAGCGGTGGGGAAATGGAACGAAAACTACGGACAGTACAGAAGAGGGTCGGAGAGAGAGAGTAGGCACTACAAGGCGGCCCAAGGCAAGAGGGAGAAACGACGACTGCGCGAAGGTAGAGAGGCAAGGTGGGACGTGGTGGTACAAGGCGGAGCACGCGGCGAGGGCGGTGGAGGGGAGAGAGCGATGCAAGGTTGGCCACAAGGGCGGGCGAGGGAGGCGGACCCGTCATTTTCTGCTTCATCCGGACGATCCGGACGCGGCGCCGGAAGATAGTCGACGGCGAGTCTTGGCGAGCTCGCGCTTGAGCTGAGCGGTGTCGAGGGGCTTGAGGAGCTCGAACTGCTCGGTAATGATTGTCAGCCGTGTTTGTAGGGCCAGGGGAAGGTGGGAAAAGCGTACCGCACACAGCAGGTCCTCGCTAACCGACATCACAGCCCCAAAGTTGTCTGAAAGGGGGGGGAGGGGTCAGGAGGTGGTCAGAATGGGTTGGAGAAAGAGCTAAGCGGGCACGGCGGGAAGACTAGTTCTGGAATCTAGACCAAAGAGAGCGGCAGACATACCGAACTCGCCGCAGTAGTTGCTGAAGATGGTCGGAGAAGGGAGAACTCGAGTCAGCGAGGAGAGAGCGAAGGAAAGGGGAAAATGGGCGTACGGAGCGCTGAAGATCGTCACCAAGGTCCGCTCGTTCCAGAACTCGTAGCCGTCTGCTCGAGAGACGTGTCAGCACAGCGGAATGTGGAGGAGAAAGGCAAAGAGACGGCAGGCGGAAGAGAGAAGGAAACGGTACGGACCCTCGACGACCATATGTGCCCGGCAGATGAGGTCGAAGTCGTACCGCGCCAGGAACTGACCGATCACCGCCCGACCGAAGCAGTAGCTGACGCCGCGCTCGTTGTCCTCCCAGTCGAGCGCCGTGTCGCTCGGGTCGCTCCACAAGAGGTCGTTCAGGAGGCCGTAGTCGGGCACGTCGGTCGGCCGCGTTATCCGCCGGATGTCGTCCATCGACGAGAGGGAGGGCGAGAGGCCGCCGTGGACGCAGAAGATCTTCGACGCGACGACTGCTGCAATGGGCAGGCAGTTGAAGACATCGACGAAGGTCTTCCACACCTTAATATTGCATCTCCGTTTGCACTCGTCGTAGAAGCCGTAGACTGGTTTGATCAGTAAAGGGTTCTCGGAGAAGAAGCGGGCGGACGGGGGGCTTACCGCGGGTGACGTTGGCGCACTCGTGGTTGCCGCGGAGGAGGAAGAAGTTCTCGGGGTACTTGACCTTGTAACAGAGGAGGAGGAGGATGGTCTCGAGGCTCTGCTTGCCGCGGTCGACGTAGTCGCCGAGGAAGAGGTAGTTGGCCGACGGAGGGAAGCCGCACATCTCGAACAGGCGGATCAGGTCGCTGTACTGGCCGTGGACGTCGCCGACGATCTTGACCGGCGGCGAGAGCTCGATCAGGGTCGGCTGCGAGAGGAAGACCTCGCGCGCGGCCTGGCAGATGGCGGTGATTTCGGTGTTCTTGAGGCAGACCGACTTGGTCACCTTGCCCGAGTAGCCGGCGTCGAGCAGCCGCGAGATCATGTCGTCGATGTCGAAGTCGCGCGGCTTGCTCGAGCCGGCGGTCGGGGAGGTGGAGAGGAGGGCCGAGGCGGGTGCGCCTTGGGAGGGGGTGAGGGAGGAAGGAGCGCCGATGGGGTTGCTGAGAATGGTCTGGGTGGTCGGGACGTCGGTGGCGGAGGAAGGAGTGAGTGCGGAGGCGGTGTTGGCGTGCGAGGCGGTGGGAGTGCGCGAGAGTGCGGACGCGGTGGTGGACGACCGCGAGCGCGAAGGGGTCAGGTCGACTGCCCCTGCAGGTCCTGCTGCTCCCTCGCCTGCTCCCGCTGACCCCTGTGGTCCGCCTCCCGCCCCCTTGGCGCCTCCCTGCCCGCCGTCGCTCGACTGAGCGGTGTTGTCGTTGAGCGAGCGCTGCGGGGCTTGAGAGTTGGCGGACGAGTCGTCGGCTTGGCCCTTGCTCTTGCTCTTCTTCTCCTTGGACGGCGAGTTGCCCATCGCGCGCTGCCGGGTGTGCCTCGGGGTGCTAGGCCGCGGGGTGAGTGCAGGAGGGTGCGCGAAGCGAGATGAGGAGGGAGGTGGAGGGACGGCGACGGCGACGAGCAGCTATGCAGAGGCGCGTAGAGGGTAGGTGGCTGGGTGCTGGTGGTGGGTGTGCAGCTGATCGGCTTTGCAAGCGAGCTAGCGGGCGCGTGGAGCGGAGTGGAGCAACGAGGCGAACACCCCAGCCCAGCCCTTCTCGACCCGCGACCTTCATCATCTCCATGCCGAGGCCCTTTTCTCTTGCGCTGGCAGCGACGTGTGCGACGAACGCCTCGTATGCGGTACTAGCATGACTCGGAAGAAAGAGGAAAGTCGTACACGAGGCAGAACAAAGTGTCTACAGCAGCGAAAGAGCATCGCAACCAAGGTCCGTCTAGTCGAGCTTCGTCTGGCCCTGCGCCGTCGAAAGCATCGGCAGGACGCTCTCCTTGCGCGCCTGGCGCGTCTTGGCCTCGCGCTCGAGGCTGACGAGCTTGCGAACGGGCCGGCCGCGCCTGCCGGACCTGCGAGCAAGAGGGAAAAGGGTCAGAACGGGCGACGGAGAGGAGGCACGCGCAAGGTTGACGCACTCGTAGCCCTTGCCCGAGTAGTTGAGGACCTCGTCGAGCGCCGCACGCGCGAGACGGGGTTGGGCGACGTAGTCGATGCCGTTCTCGAGGACACTCCAGAACGAGACGGCCGAGACGACGACGGCAAACAGGACGAGCTTGCGCGTGCTGGCGAGGTGGTCTGAACAGGAGCGGAACGACACTTTCAGTTGGCGGGAAGCGAGAAGAGGCACGAAAAAGGCGCACCGTTGATAAAGTTCGGGGCGAAGAATGTGAGGAAGATGAGCGCCACGCCGAGCAGCATCGCCCATGGTGCCTGCGAAGCAGGAGATGGGTCAGCTTCTCGCCCTGACGCGAGAGAAGGTGAGAAAAGCCGCTTACAGCCCGCACCGCCACAGTGCGCTTGTCCGGCCAGCCGAGCTCCTCGCCACGCTGCGGAACCCAGGTACCGGTCACGAGGTCGTAAGCGTCCTGCCTCGGGCCGTCAAGAAAGTTGTTCTTGATGTAGCGGATGAGCGAGTTGATGCCGTCCTGCAGCGCGCCCTCCTTCGAGCGCTTGCCCGTTCTGCGAGGAGTGAGGTCCTGTAAATATGTACTCAGTCTCAGAACATCGAGAAATAGACGCACCGGGTGTAGTCGGTCTTGAGAGCGCCCGTGCCGGAGTAAGCCCGACTGACGGCATCGGCGTTGTCCGCCCAGACTGAGCGAGAGGGAGGTCAGTTGTCCGCCCGTCCTTGCAAGATAGCGCTTTGACGTACTGTTGCGGAAGATGCTGAGGAAGACCGGGTGCTCCTCGACGGACTCCTTGACGCTCAGAACGCCGACCTGGCGCAGCTGGTTGTTGAGGACCCACTTGGCGAGGGCGGACTGGACGACGTTGGTGCGGTCGAGACTGTTGGTAGCGAAGGTGAACGGGCTGAAGGAGATCGAAGAGAGAGCGAAGCGGGAAACAAGGCGCACCAGTCCATGCAGTTGGTGCGGACGACCGAGGTCTGCTTGCGCTGCGGCTGTTGCGACGCCGTCACGTCGTGGTAGAAGTAGCTGCGGGCGCAGAAAGCACGTCAGCCCGTAGTCGTCGGAAAGGACAGACGAGCTGACCTACCCCTGCTGCTGCAGCTCCTCGTCCAGTCCGTCGATCAGGACGCTCACGCGGTCGAACCTCAGCCCCTTGCACTCCTTGTGGAAGTCAAAGTAGGTGTAGTGGACGCGCGGATTGCCCATCGCGTTCAGCGCGCGCTCGTACGCCTCCTTGACCGGCTTCTCGTACCCGTGCGAGTTGACGAGGTTGACGAGGTACTGGTCGCCGTAGAGCGAGATCTGCTGCTCAAAGTGGCGGTTGAGGGACTCGGCCTGCGGGAAAAGGAAGACTGGTCAGCTCGGGGAGCGGTCTTGCAGAAAACCCCGACGCACCGTCGACGAGACGTCCATGATCTTGAGGTCGGGCTTGTAGCGGAGGTTGTTGATCTCGGCCCAGTACACGGGCACGCTGCCGCGCGTCTGGACGTAGGAAAAGCGAATGTCGCCGCGGAGAGGGCGGCCGCCGCCGTTGCCGTTGCCGTTCTGCGAGTCGAGGAGGACGATCTGCTCGGTCTCGTTGAAGTTCGAGACGTTGCCGTGCTGGTCGATGCCGCGGGAGAAGTAGCGCGTGCCCGCACGGTAGCGGTTGCGGCGCGAGATCAGGCCGAAGAGGAAGTCGCGGCCGTTGATGCAGGCATGCTTGAACTCGAAGACTGCGGGACGGCAAGTCGGCGGTCAGCTTTCGCTAGCGAGAAAGCGGAGAGGCAAGGCTCACAGCCGAAGATGACGGGGAGGATGAAGCGGGAGTACTGCGGAAATGCGCGTTCAGCTGGGCAACGGAGAAAGAGGTAGCGGGGGGAAGAAACGCACATCGGGTGCGCCCGGCGCGGTGGTAGCGTCGATGAGGCGGCGGTGGAGGTGGCGGTTCCAGAAGAAGCGATCGTCGGCCTGCAAGCGGGACGAGGGTCAGCAGAGAGAAGGAAAAGAAAGAAGAAGTAGGCGCACCGTCTCCCAGAGGGGCTTGTCGCTCGGTTCCTGCTGCTGGAGGCGGGAGGTGACGTTGTAGCCACCATAGGAGAAGTAGAAGGGGGCGCTGTAGAGGTGGCTCTTGATCAGGCCGAGGAGGTAGGCCTCCTGGGGCTGCTTGAGGAGCTCGGCAGACGAGTCGCGCTCGATCGGGAAGACGGAGAAGTCGGTGGCCGAGTAGACCGGGGTGGTGAAGACGGTGGCGGCCTTGGTGCGCTTGGTGATGACGATTAGGTAGTCGGCTGGCGGGGGAAAGGAGGGTCAGGAAGAGCAGGGGGCAGAGGAAGCCGGGGAAAGGACGCACACTTGAGCAAACTGATGATGCCGAAGAGTCCGTACACGATGAGCTCCTGGTCTGCGCGGGCCGGGCGGTTCGCTCCAGCTGCAGGAGCGCGCAGAGGAAGCGGAAGGGTTAGCGAAGTGGAGCTGCTGCGTACTCGCTCGCCTCCCGGCCACGCCCCTGCAGCAGAGCACGTGCTCTCGCCCGCCTAGGCGAAAGATCCCAATACGTGACCCGCTCGGTGGGCAGAAGCTGGCGGCGAGGATCGAGAGGAGGAGGGGTGGAACGCACGTTGAACGTCGAGGCGGTTGGTGGCGCGGTTGAGGGTGAGGGTCTGGGGCTTGTCGGACTGGCCGACGAGGGTGTAGCTGTCCTGGGCGACGTAGAGGACGTACGAGTCGTGGAGGTGGACCATGGCGCGGATCGAGGAGGAGCGGGACGAGGTGGGGAGGACAACGGCAGCGAGGGGGCGACAGCGAGGTGCGTAGGGGACTGCAGCAGGCACAGGTGCGCGTCAGTGGGGCAGGCAGACGCTCCTTCGAGAGCAGGCGCTGCTGACTGAGCACAACCGACTCGTCGTCCTCGTCGTCCTCATCAGCTCCTCCTCTTCCCTTCTCTCCTCACCCGCCTCACTCCCAGCTGGCTCATCTCTCCTCTCCTCTCCACTCGCCATGAGTGCACCCGTCGTAGAGGCCGCCACCCCAAACACCTTCCGCCATCTCGACCTCGCCATCGAACCCTTCCTCAAGCACGACCTCGCCCTCCGCCTCGACACCGACCACCAGCTCTGCTCCGACTACGTCTCCTCCAACTCCTGCCCGAGGGGCGCCGCCTGCCCGCTCCGCCACGTCCAGCCCTCCCCGCTCAACTTCCAGCCGACGCCCCCCATCCCTTCGTCCGCCCATGCCCGCACCGTCTGCAAGCACTGGCTCCGCGGCCTGTGCAAGAAGGGCCACACCTGCGAGTTTATGCACGAGTACCACCTCCGCAAGATGCCCGAGTGCTGGTTCTTTGCCAAGTACGGCTTCTGCTCCAACGGCGACGAGGTGCGTCAGCCCCTCTTTTCCTCGCGCCCTTTCTCTCTGATGCTCATTCTCACTCTGTCACCAGTGCATGTATCTCCACGTCACGGAAGAGATGCGGATACGAGAGTGCCCGCGGTACCGCAAGGGCTTCTGCCCCGACGGTGCGTCCCCCCGTTTTCTCTCCCGCCTGTAACCCGTTTCCGCTGACACCCCCAAACCTCTAGGCCCCGAATGCAAGTTGAAGCACGTTCGAAGAGTCATCTGCCCCGACTACCTCGTCGGTTTCTGTGCCAAGGGCAAGGAGTGCCCGCTCGGACAGTGCGTCCCCATCCCTCCTTTTCCTCGTGAAAATGCTCACCTTTCCCTCCTCCAGCCCCAAATTTGAGCCCGAACCCGAACCTCCCGCCTCATCGACCCGCATTCCCGACGTCTCCGGCGCCCGCTTCCTCCCCGAAGCGACCTTCCGCCTGTACCGCAAGGACTGGCTCGACCACGCCGCCGATCCCACAGGACGAAGCGGGTCGGGTGCGGCGAACTGGGGCGGTGGCGGTGGAGGAGGCGGAGGCGGGTTTGGCGGCGGCAGGCGCGACATCAGGTTCGTACTTCTTCCCTCTTTCCTTTTTCGCGGCATCTTGCTCACCCTCCTTGCCTCTTGCAGTCAAGTCGTCTGCTTCAAGTGTAACCAGCAAGGTCACTTTGCCAACAACTGCCCGAACGGACCAGCGGGTGGAGGAGTGCGTCCTTTCTCCCGCCAATCTCGCACTAGGCCTCACTGACCTCTGTTGCTCGCAGGGCGGTCGGCGCTTTTGAGCGAGTCTTTCCCTTCCGGTCTCTCTTCCACTTGCCGCATTCAGCATGCCTCGTTGTGCCCTGTTGTAGCCGTACTCTCGTCGCATTTCCTCCTCTTGCAACCCCTTCCGCAACCGATTTTTCTTCGGCTCCGTCAGTGGTGCGGGTGTTCCAAGCAGTGGCTCCCTGAACCGTACAAGGCGCCGAGAAGGCTCCCACGAAGGCGATGAAAGCAACTTGGCGGTGAGGGAGGATTTTCGAAGCGCGTTCGTCCTCCGCCTCATCTCGCTCTCCACGCCCGCCATGCTCGCTGTTGAAGGCCGCCCTGAGCACATCCACACCCTCATCTCGGGTGTGGACCGCTACAACCCCTCCAGTGCGCTCTCCCACGAGCTCTGCGCGTCCTCTCGCTCTCGCTCACCACCTCGCTCCCGCAGACGTCCACCTCCTTGAGGACTACCTCCAGCAGCAGCTCGCGAACGATCAGTACGACGTGCTCGCTAACCTTGCCCTCCTCAAGCTCTAGTGCGTCCTCCTCGCCCTTCCGACGACGCCCACCAGCTGACCCTTTGTTGCCGGCTCTCCTCGCGCTTCCGCTTCGCCCGTGCAGCCAGTTCAACCCCGCCATCCTCTCCCCCTCTGCCGCCCTCTCCGTCCTCTTCCTCTCCCTCGCCCACGCTCCCTTCACCCCCGACTTCTCCCTCGCCTGGTCCCTTCTCTCCGACTCGTTTGTCGCTGGCGGTGCTCTCCCGCCGCCTCTCCCCAGCTCGGACGACGAGGACGACGAGGAGCGCGGCGCGCGCGGGGCGGCCGAGCCCCACGGCGAGAAGGAGACGGCCGACCGCCTCCTCGCGCTGAGCAAGCTCGCGCAGGCGCGCAAGTTCCGCGAGTTCTGGGCGCTCCTCCGCGACGGCGCCGCGGGCGACAAGGAGGCCGAGGTCAAGGAGGCGGTTGCTGGGCTGACGCGGAGCGCGCCGGCGTACGAGGCGCGTCTGCAGCAGAGCATCGCGGCCGAGGTCGAGCGCAGCTTCCGGAGCATCGCCCGCCCGACGCTCGAGGTCTTCCTCGGTGTTTCTGGTGCGCTCCTGGTTGTCTCCATCTCGTTCTCTCGGTTGCAGAGCTGACCTTTCCTCTTCTTTCTTTTCCTTTCCGGCCTCGCAGAGCCGTCTCAGCTGGACGCGATTGCGCAGAAGAGGCAGTGGAAGGTGCAGCAGGGCGACGTGCAGCTGCCGCAGAATGACAGCAACACCCCGAAGGCGTCGGTTACTCACGAGCGGATCGAGATTGAGCGTACGTCGTTTCAGCCCTTGCTCTTTTCCGCCCGTCTGTGTATACTGACCCTCCTCCATCCACAGAGCTTGCGCGTCTGCTGGGCAAGAGCCAGGCGTGAGTGTTGCAACATGTACCAACCATTCCTCCCTTTCGGCCTCGTCCTCCTGATTTCCTTCCCCCGAAGAGTCTTTCGGACGGGCTCCACTGCCGCTCTTTCCGGTCGTGAGTTGGGTGCCTTCACTTGTCTTTCTCCTACAACTCTTCGTTTCACTTTCCCTCTCAATCTCCCCATACTCGCGCATCTCGCCAAGCCCGTTCCTCCCCTCACCCTCCCCGCCCTCTCCCATTCGAAGCGGGCAATCAAGCGGCAGCTGCGTCCTCTCCTCGGAGCTCTTCCCTCACGACGCAGCGAGCCAGCCATCACGCTGTCGAAGAGCAATCCTTTCCACCCTCATCTGGCTTGGCCGCGCCTCTTGCCGGTGCCGTGCTGTCGGGCTTCGGCTGCGGTGCGATGCCGGTCGCTCACGCGGCTGGGTTCGTTCCAAGGGGTGGACAAGTGTGTAGGTAGGATGCGAGGAATGCCTCTGGTGCGTCTGGCTGAGAAAGCGAGCATGAGAGGAAACTAGCCCGACGCCGGCGCCTGATCTGGCTGTTTGGGCGGAGACGCCATGGTGCGCGAGGGGCAGCAAGCGTGGGAGTAGCGGTGCGGTGGGAGGAGAGACGCCCGAGGAGGAGGTGGAGCGGGCGGGCAAGGAGTCCGCGGAGGAAATGGCTGCTTCTTCGACTGCTGGTCAACTGTGAGGCATGCAGCCTACGCTATACGAGTCTGACGCAGGCACGATCCTGGGTCAGCTTGCTGTGAAGTTAGCAGCATTATCTCGTATTTTCTCGCGCAAGTTTGGTTCTGCTTGTCCTGCGTCTTCTGCTTCTTTCGCCGCAACTAGCTACCCACATTGTGAGCCAACATTGCTGGACTGAGCTCGTCCTCTCCCAGGAGTGTTGAGCTGCTTGTACCCTCCGCTGTTTTGACCTTTTCTTCTCGCCTTCTAAGTTCTGCCGCTTTTCTGCTTGCAAGGTTGGTGGACCTCCTGCCATGACTCTCCCAAACTGATTGAGCTGTATCTCTCGTTCCTCCCACACCCGCCTTTCCCGTAGCCCTCTGCAAGTGCAACGCCCATTGACACTGTCAAACACCCACCGCCTGCGCCCTGCAAAGTGATTGCATTCCTGAAATGCCTTGGGGGCTTCATACCAGGGAAGTGGAGCTGGGCAAATTGCAGTGGTGGGGCAAGGGAGAAAGCAGAATGAAATGTGAAGAAGCAGAAGAAGGAGAGCAAGAGGCGTTAAAAAGCAAGGCTGCCAAAGGAGGCCGACAACTGAGGGGCAGGTCCGAGAGCATGATGCTGGCGGGGGCGGGGGTCTCATCAGAAGGAACAGGTCAGGGAAGGAAAGAGGAAAACAGGAGTTGCCAGGGCCCACAGGAGCTTGACAAAAGAGGCCTGCAAGACTTGGAGGTGGGCATGGCCATGAGGGAAATGGGACACCACCCCTCTCTGCCTCTTAGTTGTTGCCTGTCCTTGCTCCGGCTTGCAGGCGGGGTGCTTTGTAGCCGGACAAGAGGAAGAGAACCCGCGGAAGTGGGCAGAGAGGGCAGAGTGGGGATGGCACAACTGTAAAGAGCAACCTCTTCCTGGTTGACACTGTCTTCTCTGCCAGACTTGATCTAGCTTGCTGGGCCTGGTTCTGCTGGAACGCCAGGCTAGCTTAAACCGCCGTAGCCGTCCCATATGTCAAAACAGAACCTGCGCTCATGAAGCCCGGTTAGCTCAGTCGGTAGAGCACCAGACTCTTAAGCGCTCATGTCCCCCTGTCCAGCGTGATCTGGTGGTCGTGGGTTCGAGCCCCACATTGGGCGGATCGCTTTTTTGTCGCAGATATATGCGGGAGAGGGGGGTTACACACCCCCAGTGTCCCGCTCTACCCTGCCGAGTCTGCAGCAGCTGCAGATGGTGTACCTTCTGGCTCTGCATTGGTAGATACTAAGGCACGTAGGCAGCTCAGGCACAGGGTGGCTGTGGAGGCAGGACATGGGTCTCAGCATGCAAAGTGGTTTGACGGGCGGCCACAGCTGCCATGCCTGTGACATGCTGAGGCTCTGTCTGCTGCCGTGCATCTGTGGTGCAGCACCCGCGTGTGTTCAGGGCTTCCCTGTTGCGGCATGCAGTTTCAAAAAGAAGAGCACACGGCCTCCTGCAGCAAAAGAATCTGGAGAACCAGGGAGTCGAACCCTGCACCTCTCGCACATTTGCTCAGTGAGCCAGTGCTAAGCGAGCGCTCTACCGATGAGCTAGATCCCCGAGAATGTGCGAAAAAACAAATTTTGCATACATGATCAATACTGCACAAGATACCTGCCTCAAATGCCCAGGACCGACTTGCACTCCCTCAAGCCGGTCTGAACAGGTGCAGTATGGCTGGCATGGGCTGCAGGAGTACATACACTGCAATGAGCTCAAGGCTGCCCTGCAAGGAGTCGAACCCTATGGCTTAACGCCACCTGGTGTGCTGAGCCTTTCCTTCCTTCCTTTGTTCCTTCTTTCTTCCCCATTTTTCTGCACCTGTCTTGGTGCTGCTGCATATTGGACTGTGTGTCACCTGCACCTAGTCTGAACTCTGCCTTTGTGAACTCCTGCTCCTTTCTTCACCACGACCGCCCCTTTCTGCAGATCCAAGTGTAAACACTGTCCACTGCTCCTGTGCCTTGTGAGCCATGTCCTGGAGTTGCCTCTCCTGTTGGTTGCCTGACTTGCTCTCACTGAGGATGGTGCACCCAGCATTCCCTCTCTCTCTTCCTGCCTCTTCTCCGCCTGTGCGCCACTTCACACCCCTGCTCAGGTAGCTTGCAAGGTGCGTACATGCAGGCTACTGCCAAACAGCCAGCAGGTCAGGCTCTCTGGCCTGTGAGGAGGAAGGAAAGGCTGGGCTTGTGTCAAGCCTGCCTCGTCGAGCAAGGGCAAGAGCCGGTGTGTCTCATTTCCTCCATTCCCTCCCTTTCTTCCTCCGCTCATCCTTGTCTCTCCTTGTCACCAGCGCCGCCTAGACTCCCCTAGAAGGTGCTTAGACCTAGAAGCTTCCCGCATCGTCTCCCCTTCTCCCGCACCTTCTCCCTCTCTTCCTATTTATCGTCTCGTCTCCCTCTTGTAGCACTCTTCTCTCTGACGGAATCTTACTTTATTTGCTCCTAGAGCCCTACGGTTACCTCACGAGAACAAGAGCTAGCCGACCAAGCGCTCCGCCTTCGCCTCCGCCGTCCCCATCTTCGACCTTCGCCTCACAGCTTGCTGCTCAATTACAACTGGCCTGCAAGCAGGGTCACCTACAGACCCGTCACCTGAGCATAATGTTGCTCCAAGGCAAGAATGAGAGGGGAAATTGGGGCCGCAAAAGGAGCAAGACTGCAAGCTCATCTTTGAGAGGGCCAAAACGGGGAGCATCCACCTGGAGGATTAGAGACCTAACAGTGAGCCACAGTGCAGAAATTGCAAATCACACCTCCAAAGCTGCAAGTTGTATAATTAGGTTAGGCGTAACGACAAGAGACGGCGCAACGTACAGCGGCTGAAGGTGCGGTTGAACGTGGATGTAGCGGGGCGCCGCCCGCGGCCGTAGCAGGTGAGCTGGAGCACGCCGGTGACCTCGAGCTGGACGATGAGGGTGATGATGTCGTCCGGGTCGAAGAGGTCCCAGTCGAAGCCGAGCAAGTCGGCGATCTGCTGCGACCCGAGTTTCTGGTAGTCACGCCAGTTCGAGTTGCAGAGCGAGTCAACGAAGCGGGAGTAGAGGAGCTCAGGCAAGAGCAAGTCGAGCGCGGGCCAACCGTTGGCCGGTGTGTGGATGAGGTCGATCATGATGACGACGAGCGCGACCTGGAGGAGGACGAGCGCCGACTGACCCTCGAGACAGCGCCGACGGGTGCGCGGGTCCTTGAAGCCGTTGGCCGAGTGGCGATCGACGTTGGTGAGGTGAAAGTTGGCCATGAGGAGGATGTTGTGGGTGTTGCAGATGTCGCTCAATCGGGCGGTGGCACAGCGAGCGAGAGAGGTAGCCACGATGTTCGATGAGACGCTGACGGCGCCGCCTGGCATGCTAATACCAATGCCGCGCTGCGCGGTCTGGCTGCACACCATGATTGCGCGCCAAACGATGCCCGCTCTGAGGGAGGCTTGGAGATCGCTTGCCGAGACAGTCTTTAGGTCAGCAAAGGCTCAACAAGAGGATGCAGAGGAGAAGACGCACCCAGGAAGATCTGGCAGAGGACGGTCTTGAGCTCAACAGGCGGCGGCGGACAGACGAGATCAGGGTCCGCATTGGGCGCTCCGTTCCGGCAGCTGGCTTGTAGGTCCTGATGGAGCAAGGGAGGAAGTCAGAAAGGCAAGAACAGCAGGAGGGAGGGAGGGAGGAACGCACGGCGTGGATGAAGAGGATGCGGTCACGAGGCGGGATCGCAAGGTCGGCCTCGGCACTCTCGAGCACCTGGGCGGTTGCGTGTTGCCCTCGGTCGGTCGGCGCCGCACGCCGATAGGTGGGAGGAGGAGGTTGGCAGTCGTGCTCGACGAGAACGGCGGGGCGGGACCGCACGGCGGGAGGCGCCAGGAGGGTCTGAGGGTCGAGGTGCGGGCGGAGGACGTCAATCAGGTTGTGCACCGCCCAGGCATAGCGCTGCGCCTTGTTGTTCTGTGGGTGAGCGTGGTGCGAGAGTCAGAAGTCGCGGGTGAAGGCGAGGCGAGTGGTGAGGCTGGTGCAGGTTGCAAGGCCGGGCGCAAAGTCGGGGAGGGTGAGGAGGTTGAGGTCACGCCAGGTCCAAGCATTGTTGAAGTGTGTCAGACTCGCTCGCGTCTGCGTGAAGCCGGGAGGCCACGGCTGAGCCATGGGAGAACGGCGAGGAAGCGGTACGAGGCAGACAAGCGGGAAGGGAGCAATGTGGGTGACGGTGCTTGCTGCGCTCGGGATGCCCACGGAGCATGGTGGAGGGGGGGGGAGGAGAGGAGAGGAGGCGAAGCAGACTCCGGGCAGAGGCAAGGTGACAGAGACGGCTCAGATCAGGTTGCAGGCGAAGTCACAGGGGTCGTAGCTCAGTGGCAGAGCGGTCGACTGCAGCTTTAACGGCCGTACATCGTCAGGTCTCCGGTTCAAACCCGGACGGCCCCTACCTCTTTTTGCCGCGGCACAATTCCAACTCTTTCAGGCCTACACGCAACACTTGAGGCTGTGTTGGGGGTTGGTGTCAGTGCAGTGCCAAGGTGTCGGAGTGACAGGAGGGAGATAATAAGCGAGATGGCACGAATTCGGGATAATTACATGAAGGAGAAGGGAACAGCTCGAGCCTGACCGGTGGGTGTATCAGTGAAGTGATGACGTGGCGGATTGTCCCTGCCTCCCACACTCAGCTTGCTGCAGACTTCTTCAATCAACCCTGTCTCTGCGCCCCCTTTTCCAAGCCACTGTGTGAGAGCATCTTTCTCCAGCTAGTATCAAGCTGTGCCTCAGGGTCCAGAGTTGCCAGGTGAGCAGACAGAAGTTGGGAAGGTGCGCAAGGGCAGGTCGTCCTGCCCCTTTGCTTGTGAGGGGACACTGCAGCTACAATATGCCAATATGGTGATGATGTAGGGAGTACACAGGAGGGTGGAAGGGAGACGTAGAGCTTGCCCTCAAGGGACCGGAGGGTGGGAGAGGTGGTAAGCTGCTGTATAGAGGTTGTAGCAATACTCTAACAAATTGTGCAGCTGCTGATGTTCTCATAGTCTTGTAACTCACCCCAGCCTCGCCACTTGCCTTGCCTTCACAAAAGAGAGAGAGGGCTGTTGTGGCGGGAAAGCAGAGGATAGAGGGGCATGGCGAAACAGCACTGGTACTGGCCTTTCGGCTGCTGCAGAATCAGGGCAAGCTCTGCACTTTGCTTGTCCTTGGCACTGCACAATTGCTGCGGCAAAATTGGTATGTCTGCCGCTCTCTTTGGTTTACATTTCAAGACCGGCTTTTCCGCCGTGCCCGCTTCGCTCTTGCTCCAACCCATTCTGACCACCTCCTGACCCCCTCTCCCCCCTTTCAGACAACTTTGGTGCGGTCATGTCGGTTAGCGAGGACGTGCGTCTGTACCTCTTCATCACATCTCTCCCTGTACTGACCTATCCTCCCACAGCTTTTGTGCGCGGTACGCTTTTCCCACCTTTCCTGGCCCCCAAACACTGCTAACATCAATACTGAGCAGTTCGAGCTCCTCAAGCCACTCGACACCGCTCAGCTCAAGCGCAGATTTGCCAAGACCCGCCCCAACTATCCTCTGGCGCCGCACCTGGCTCGTCCAGACAAAGATGACTGACTGACCCATTGATATCTCGAATTCAAGTCTTGTTTGCTGCTGAGCCCATGTATACAGAAGTTGAGGACACCGAGAACAAAATGTTAATCTATGGTCACAGGGGGAAAAGGGCAGCTATGCCAAATATAAATGCAGGGGAAACCTTGCAAAAAAAATCTGGCTGAAAAGGGTCTGAGTACAACAGGTGACAGTGACACAGGGCTTAGGGGATGTTTGCTGAGACAAGGAGGGGAGAGGGGAGGTATGGGGGAGGAGAGAAACTGGAACAAGCGCAAGCAGCTGAACGCGTGCAGGAGAACACCATAAAGAGAAAGGGCAAGTATGAGCACCCATGGGCACCCACAAGTGCCTGCAGCAATCATGAGTGACAAGGTGGGGGGGGGGGGGGGGGGACAAGTCCCTGACCATTATGGCTGAGGACAGCGCGTGGGACGCCGGCAAGGGCAGTGTGGAGGTGGCAGGTTTGGCTCAACGGCATCTCAATTGCCTCCAGGGGTCCGCCGTCCACCTCTGTCACCCGCCGCGCCATGCCCGCCGTTGTCAACCAGCCACCCCATCCCGCCGCCTTGCCGCTCGCCTCGTTGGCGTCCCACTGGCTCCCCTCATCCAGGGACGTGAGGGACTGGTCCATCACCTCCCTCGGCATCACCACGCGCCGCCGCGCCGCCCGCGCCCCCTCTCGCCGCTTCCCGCGTCGCTTGTCCTCGTCTCGCCCCCACTCAGCGCCACGCTTTGCCACTCGTCCGCCCATTCGTTTCCTTTGACACTGAGGTGCGATGGGGACCACAGGAAGCAGATGAGGAGCGCTGGGTAAGTGGCGTTCAGCTGCAGTAAGTGAGCGCGAGTGAGGAGCCGGATGTGCTGGCCGGACGTGGGGCGGGGGTTGTCAGGGCGTGAGGCGGCGGAGGTGTTGTCCACGACGACGATGAGGGTTGTGGGAGGGATGGGCGGCGGAGGGAGGAGGCCGGGGGCGGACTCCAAGGCGGCATGGATGGCGAGAAGCTCGGCGGTGTAGACGCCCTGGAGCGTTCCCAGGCTGATGCTCTTCTTCCCCCACAGCTTCTCCTCCTTGTCCACATTGTCCGTCAGGTTCACCACGACCCCCGCACCCGTCCACCCGCCCTCCATCGTCGACCCCTCCGTGTAAATCTCCAAGCTGCCGTCCTTCCACTCCGCCAAGATCCTCTCCACTTGCTCCAGACCCTCCTCCTTTGACGGCGCGCCGACAAACTCTGCCGCGGCGGCGCCCTCCATGGCGCGACGGGCTCGGCGTTGAGGCGCTCCAGGGCGCGAGGGAGCGGAGGGAGGAAGGGCGAGGCGAGAGTGTGGTGGAGAGGCGACGCGTGCAAGCGAGGGCGCGGCGTTGCGACGGCAAGCTGGGTCGGTCGAAAGAGTGGGTGGGAGGGGGCGGCTGAGAGGCAGCGGAGGGCGAACCGGGCGCAGTCGCTCTACAGGGCAATTTCGAGCGGAGTGAGTCCCGCCTCAATCTCCATTGCGTCCAGGGACGCCGTCCTGAAGCAGCCACTGACGAGCCTGGCCGCCTCGTGATGCACTGCCCGCAGCACTTTTACCTTCCCTTCCGACTCGCCTCTCTTCCACCACCCCGCACTCGCCCACCGCAGCCGCGGGTTGACGACCGCGCCGACGAGCTCTTTTGCCAGCCTCATTGACACTCCGTCTCGTGCGCCGAGAAGGGCGCAAACGCCGGCGAGAGCGGTGCTGGCCTTGGCGGCGCAACGGGCGACGTGCGGAGCGAAGGTGAGTTTCTCGTCCAGCACCATACCGAGCATGGTGAGCGACGCCGAGTAGGCGAGAGGGACACCGTGGAGGGTGATGACCGGGAGGTCTGGAGGGCGCCTCTTGCCGGGCGGGAGGAAGAGGACGAGATCGGACTTGGTCGGCTCGGACTTGGAGGAGTGCGTGACGGCCCAGAGCTCGAGGCGGCTGATGTATCGACGGAGGACTTCGGCTGCCTCGCTGACCGTCCGTCCCCAGGCAAACACGTTTATGTCGTCGATCCAGCCGTGGCCGTTCGACCTCGACGACTCGACGCCTTCGAGGGCAGTCGCGTTGTAGATGCAGTACGCGACCGGGCTCAGGGCGGAACCTTGCAGAAGGCCGCTCGCCGGGACGGTGATGGAGGTGCCGTCCAGGGAGATGGTGACAGTGCGGTGGAGCATCCAGGAGAGAATGAAGTTGCGGGCGGGTCGAGGTACGCCTTTTTGCTCGAGGTCGGCGACGAGGGTGTGGGGTTTGACGGAGGGGAAGGCGCTTGCGACGTCGACTGCCAGGCCGAAGACGAAGGGGAAGCCGTTGCGGTGCTGACGTTTGATGCTGTCGACAGCGCCTCCCAGGCTCTCCTCTGCCGCTCGTCCTTTCCGCCCGCCGAAGTGCAACCGCGGCAGCAGGCCGTGTTTCTCGGCGAGGTAAGAGAACCTTGACGCCACGACCTTCTCGATCACCTTTGCGGTGGTCATCTCGAAGGAGATGAGGCGGTACGACTTCAGGTGCGTGTAGCCGTCCTTCTTGGGCTTTCGCAACACCATGCCGGTTGCCACGCGCCATGACCTGGGGAGGTGGCCCTGATGGAGGATGGCGGCGTAGAGGGCGGTTAGGCGGTGGCGGAGGGAGGGAAGGAGGAGTTGAAGGAAGAAGTTGGGGATGGAGTCGGGGCCGGGGGCGGCGAAGGGACGGGATGCGAAGAGGGCTGCTCTGACCTCCCCCTCGTGCAGGTTTGCCCATTCCATCTCCTCCTCGCCGCTGCCTCCGTCGCTGCCGCCTTCTCCCCCTCCTTCTCCTTCGTGTGCGGTCTCGCCCCCTCCGCCCACCCCACCCTCGGCTGCCCCTTTCTCGCCGTGGCCTCTGCCCTCCCGGCCACTCAGCAATGACAGGTTGAGGAAGGGGAGGAGAGTGGCAAGCTTGTCCGCCGGAGATGATGCGTATGTCCCGTCGTTCCGTCGTAGGGAGGGGGTTGGGGGCATGGCGGCTGACTCCCCTCTCGCCCTTCTTGCCATTGCCCAGACTGTCGTCAAATCCGCCATCTTCACTTCCTCTCTTTCCGCCCTCCGCTTCTCCCTCCTGATCAAGCTCTTCACCCTATTCTTCGCCGTCCTCGCCGCCTTCCTCGCCTCCGTCGCCTCTCTCGTCGTCTCGGCGACGCCGGTGCGCGCTGCCCGCTGCGCCGCGTTCCGCTCTCGGCTGCCGAGCCGGCGGGCCGAGGCGACGGCCTCGGCGATCTCGTCGCTCCACCAGGGGTGCGAGAACTTGGTGTTGCGGCGCGGCCGTGCGACTGGGACGACGGCGTCGCGAGTGGATGTGAGGATGGAGGTATGTCGTTCGCCCTCGATGTCGATGGCGCGGGTGGAGGTCAGGGGGTGGAGAAGGGGATTCTCGGCAGCGAGGCGTTCGAAGGTGGTCAAGGCCTCCTCTCGGGGCGTCTTCCGAAAGGCCCAGTGTGCTGATGAGGGAGCGGGTTCGGGGCGGCGCAGGGGGATGTCGAGCCGGAGGGGGAGATGGTCGGAGAGGGAGTGGAGGCTCTCGTCGACGCCGCATTGGACTAACTCTTCGGAGGTCTGCAGGTCTCCAAACGCCAACTCAAGGACGCCCATGTTGCGTCCGTTATGTGAGTGCCACGTCGGCTCGCCGGGAGGGGAGAGGAGGAAGAGGTCGAGGTCGTTGAGGAGGGAGACGGCGTCTTCGGCGGCGGGGGTCGGGGCTTCGGAGCGTTCCGGTTCCCACTGCGGGTGGCGGATGTTGAAGTTGCCAAGGAGGATGGAGCGGGTGGGGTGGGGTGCGGAGGCGAAGATGACGGGGAGGAGGAGGAGCGGTTGATTGTGGGAGGTGTCGCCGGCGTGAGGGTTGTACAACCCGACGACCCGCACTAACTCTCCCCCCTCTCCACAGACATCCACGCCTACAAGGTCTGGCAAGTCGATGCGGATCTGGGAGAAGGAGGAGGGCGGGAGGCGGTCGTTGAGGAGGAGGAGGGATCGAATGCGGGTGCGTTTTCCTCCATAAAGTGGAGCAGGAGGGTCAGGTGGGTAGAGGACGCGCCATCCCGGGAGAGGGTTGGGGAGGGTGGATGGCGGTTCTTGGAGGAAGATGAGGTCGAGGGAACGGGAGGAAGGGTCGTTGAGAAGGGCGGCGAGAGCAACGAGTTGGCGGTTGGTGTTGTACGTGAGGACCGATAAGGTGCTCATTGACGGGATTGGGGGTTGGCGAGGCAGTCGAGCTCGTCGCTCGACTCGGCGGCTAGGCGGGTGGGGAAAGGTGCCCTCAGGGGCTTGGACTTAGTGAATCGCGACTGACCGTCCTTCTTCTCCGCCCTCCTCATCTCCCGCAGCGAATCGTCGCCTCCTTCGTCCTCCCTCCTCTGCGCCGCGCCGGGCGACCTCGACCGTGACGGCGTAGCCGGCATCTCCTTTCTCCTTGTCGGCCTCCGCCTCTCCCTCTGCTCCTCGCTGGACTCCTCAGCGTCCACATTGATGTCCTCCTCCCTCTCCTCCTCGCACGACACCGACACCCGGCCAGCGTGCTTGCGCCGTTCTCGCTCGTTTTCCTCTTCCCTCGTCCTCTCATTCGCCTCCGCCAACATCTTCTTCCACATCGTTGCTCCGTCCTCATTGTCCGACACCTCGAGTAGCGGCATCTCCCCCCGCGCCGCTCTCTCCTCCCTCGCTCTCCTCGCCGCCGCCTCCTGCGCCTCAAACTCAGCGGAGAACTCCGCGTCCGACTCCGTATACCCCTCCTTGAGCAACCTCAGCAGCTCAACCGACTCGTCCGACCGCTGCTCCTCCCTCCTCGGGCCGGGGTTGGGCGAAGGGAGGAAAACCGGGACCGGGCCGGGTCCTCCCTCGCCGCCCTCCTTCTCCTTGTCCTCGACGAGGACGCTCCAGTCCTCCGGCGCCGAGGCTGACGAGCGGCTGGTTGCGGGCTGAGTGGGCGTGATGGGGGGGGGGGGGGGTTGGCGAGCGTTGACGGCACGTCGCTGGCGGCGGGTTCAGTCGACGGAGTGAGGGAGGGGGCGGTGAGGGCCGGGTACTGCGTGCCGGACTGAGCGCGGGAAGGCAAGGGCGTCTTCGGCGCGGGCGCGGGCGAGGGTGCAGGGGCAGGGGTGGACTGCTGGCGCGGGGCGCCGGGCGAGACGGACAAGGCAAGCTCGCCCGGCCGGGGGAAAACTCCGCTCATCTCCTTCGTACGTTCGTTCTCGTCTTCCTCCCCACTTCTTCATCTCCTCCTCGTGCTCAAGGGGCAAGCGCGCTCGATCTCGACGGCGCAGTTGCCGAGCCAGCGAAGACAGGTACTGACAATCCTTGTGCAGGTTTTGCTGTCCCAGAAGTCAACGGCCCAGCTCCTGTATCGCACCCCTTCCCTTCCCCCAAGGCTGGCCGCACGCCTCACGTCCCTCTTCCCCTCGTCGACCCCGTACGCCTCGCACCACAGCTCGATCGCCTCCCTCAGCCTCTGCTCGTCGACCTCGACCGGGACGAAGTGCAGGGCTGCGCCTGTCTTCGCCGGGGTTGGGATGATGGCAAGGGTCTTGCCGAGCTTGGGGAGGGCGCGGCGGAAGAGGCAGGCGGCCTGCGAGGATGCAAGGATGAGGCGGAGGTCGCCTCCTGTCGCACGGTGGGCCGCTGCTACGGTGTCGTCCGTGAGGAGCCCGCTCTCCCGCACCCACCGCTTTGTGCAGCCCGTCAGCCTCTCGGGCGGGACGGTCAGCAGCGGGTGGGAGGGTGGGAAGGAGGAGGCCCGGATGAAGACGACCTCCCGTTCCTCCTCGGGGCGGCGCTGCCTGGCGCTGGCTCGGACAGTGACGGGTGGGGAGTGTGCCGGTGGGGTGGGGAGTGCGGTTGCGGCAGCGTAGGATCGCAGGGCGGGGGGAGGGGGGGATCTTGGATGTCAGTGGGGAGGTTGCTGAAACGTTCTCAATGAGCCCCAGTCGCGCAGTGATGGCAGGGAGATGTTTGTAAGCACAGTGTGGACCATTTGCCACCCTTCTTCCGCCTCCTGGGGACGAGAGGAGAGAGAAACCGCGACCTCCTCCTGGCCCGAGGAGGTCCTGTCACCCTGCGCGCCCAGAGCCTTCTGGAGGTCAACTGAGCGCGTTGCATTGTCCTTCAGGGCCATCTCGGCGCCCTCCGGCTGCTGGTCACACCCCAGAGGGCATTGCTGCACGGCGAGGCGCGAGGGAGGGTCATGTTGGGGGATGGGTGTTTGGTTTTGCTGCTCGACGGGGAGGCAGTTTGGGCGGCGCTGACGGTGTTGGGGGGGTTTTGGGAGTCGCAGAAGGCGATAGGAGGGCCGGCAGAGCGCCGGGAGGTCTGATTGAGGAGGTAAAGGTTGCGAAGGTGAGGGGGAGGAGGACGGTCAAAGGTGTTACCGGCACTTCTGGGGGCGGTCGCAGGGTGTGTAGGGGGGTAAAAGGGGGCGGCGGAAGCGATGGTAGGGTTGGTGGAAGTTGTAGAGTGATGGATCTCGAGCAATCGACGAATGTTGTCGTTGACGGTTTGGCGCCTGTATGGCGGCATCGTCACGCCCTGGAGCGCGCGTTGGAGGGCTTGTAAGCACTGTAGGGCCTCAGTAGAGGCCCCTGGAGCACCAGGAGACTCTAGCGACAGGAGGCAAGGGAGGAGGCGGCGGCGTAGCGGCGGCGGACGAGAGGGGGGTGGCGGTGCTCGTCGGCCCGCAGCCACGCCATCTGCTCCGCGGATGGCTTGTCGCCGAGCACAGAGCAGTGTGCATTGTGCGACACCGCCCTGCACATCTCCTTTTCCCACGGGCTCACCTCCTCGTCACTGCTCGCCTCCTCGCCCTGCTCGTCGCCCGAATCGTCTTCCTTCCGCCATCCTGAGAGACCTGTCCCGTCGTCGACGGCCTGCTCCTGCCACTCGTCGAGGTGGAAACCCGCGCCGGGAGGGTATCCCTTGCCGACGCGCTCCGTTACCCGCACTCCCCCGGCCAGCAACCTCACCCGCACCTTGAACGACACACCGCCCATTGTGGCGGTCCACACCTCTGCCTGCTTGCCACCCTGCTCAACCTCCTGTCTGGCAGCGCTGTCTGCGCCGCCCTCCTCCTCCTCTAGCGCCGAACTCCGGCGTCCATCAGCCGCGGCCGGCAATGCCGCGGCTGCTGCTGTCGGCGGCGCTGGTGTTGCGGGAGACGGTGGCGGCAACATGGCTCGTGAGGTCGTTGGGAATGGTGTCGTGGAGGGAGGAGAAGCGGTCGGAGTCGAGGAGGAAGCGAATGAATGGGGGGAGGAGGGCGGTGGTGCAGAGGAGGGTGGCAAGGGGCGGGAGCTCGCGGTGGGGGAGAGCGGCGTGGAGGGCGGAGCATTAGTGGGTTTGCGCAGATCGGGCAAAAGGGGTTCTCGGTGGTGAAAGCGGAGCGGGACGGGGGGTCCAAGTGAAGCACCGAGTTCCATCCCCGAATCGGCTTGCGCTGAGAGAGGGGAGAAGTCGATCGTAAAGAGGGAAGGTGGGAGCGTCGCGCCGCCTCGAAGCGAAAGAAAGCGGGAGGAGGAGGACAGCCTGCCCTTCTCAACTTGCTTCCCCCTGCCGCTACGCTGCTTCTTTCGCAGGTGGCTTCTGCTCGCACGCTCCGACTCTCCTATTCGAGCGCACACACCCCGCCGCGGCCTCCTCCTCGCTTCCACTTTTGCTCTCCTCCCTCTCTCCTCATCATGCTCTCCGTTGCCCAGATCCGCCACATAGCCGCCTACGCCGTCGGACGGCGTCGCCGTATCATCCTCGCCTACGCCCTTGTCGTTGAAGGGCAAACGACGATGAGAGAGACGGAGAACGAAGGGCGAAGCGATGAAGACGGAGGAAAAGAGAGAAAGAAAGAGGCGAGAAGCAAGCCTTCCTCTCGCGCGGCTGCTCCGCCACTCTTCGTATCTCGTACCACCCTCGTACCACGTGTATACCCATCCCTTATGCACCGAACGAACCCCAGGAAGCGGAAGAAGGGAGGGAAGAAGCGAATCAGCTGCTCTCGTCGGGCCCTCGTGTCCCGTCCAGCCTTCCGACGTGCCGGGCAAGGCGCCTAAGAGCGCGAACGTGCAGGAGAGGAGGCGAGAAAAGCTGGCAGAGGGCGTGCGGAGTGGCGAAGGCGGCGGAGGGGGAGCGGGACGGAGCGGACGGGGAGGTCGAGAGGCGGCTCGAGGGAGGCGTCGCGACGGGAGAAGGGGCCTAGATGGCTCTTTTGAGCTCCTCTGCGGCGCCCAAGAGGAGGCGGCGAGGAAAGCGGGGCGGGAGAGGAGGCGAAGAGGGAGGGAGAAACTCGACGCGTGAGAACGGCCGAGGTGGAACTCGACAAGTCGCCGGCTGCAGCCTCTCCGCTCCGATTTGACCTCCTGACGGCCTTCTTCCGTCGAGTTGCGCTCTCCGGAGGGTCCGCGGACCAGGTGCGCAAGTCAAGGATTGCTGAGAGTAGCGGGGGCAGTGGAGCATGACGTGCTCGCGGGTCTCGAGCTCGCCGCAGAAGTCGCACGCGCTGTCGACGTGGCACCCAGTGCGGAGCTTGCTGGCGTGGAGGGCGGGAAGGTCTGTGTGGAGGCGTACCAGGAGGGTGGACAAGCGCTTGGGAAGCTTAGCAGAGCCGCCTGCGGAAGGTGGAGGGGGAGGGGAAGGGTCAACGGAGCGAAGGAGTCGCTCAGTGCGCGACTTCGCTCAAGTCCGCTCCCACGCCAGCAGTGCTTGCTCCTGCACTGCTTGTTTGACCGCTGAGAGGCTCAGGGGCAACTCCACCGCCTCCATGGGCTCGCCCTCCACCTCAGCCACCCGGCGCAGCGGCCCCGTGGCTGTACGCGCGCGAGCTCGTCGGCGTCGTGGTCAAGCCGAGGTTGAGGTGGGGCGCAGCGGTCTGGTGGAAGAGGGGAGAATCAGAGAGCAGGGTGAAATTCCTGCGCCCTGTTCAGCGGAAGATGGCGAGAATGGTCAGCGGCTGTCTCCGTACCCCTTCCTCGACGCCATGGAAGTCGAGGGCAGACTCACCCCGATCGAGGTCGCTGTGGAGCGTGAATCAACAATGATGATGGCGCAGGGCCGGGGAGGGGTGTTCAGACGGTAGGGGTGGGGGAGAGGGAGATAGGGGGGAGGAGGGCAGGGAAGAGCAGGAGAACGGAAGGCGGAAGGCGGAAAGGGCACGGGGCGCGAAACGCGCGTGGGGGAGCGAGAGACGCGGATAGGGAAAGAAGGGGAGGTGGCGGGGCGGGGAGGGCGGAGGTTGATTGATTGATTGATTCCGAGTTTCAAGTCCCTATCGGGGCAGAGCCCATGTAGACCGTGGTAAAGGCGCAACAAGGACGGGATCGACCTATTGTCACAAGAAGGGAAGGGTACGTAGCCACAAACCCGGAGGAAATTCGCTTGGGAAAAACCGGGTACACGAAGAACGAGAACGGGGCTAAGTACAACGGATGGCAATGGCGCAGGGCCGGGGGAAGGGTGTGCACAGAGTGGGGAGGGGATGGAGGGAGAGGAGGTAAGGGGAAGGGGTAAAGGAGAGGAGGGCGCGATGGGTGAAAGAAAGAAGAGGGAAGGCGGTAGGGCGCGGGAAGGGCGGCGGCGGGGCCTGCGGCGGAGGGCGCGGTGTGGGCGGTGGGAGCTGTGATAGGGGAGAAAGAGGGCAATGGACGGGAGAAGGGGAGTGGCAAGGGAAGAGGGAGAGGGAGGGGGAAAAGGGTGTAGGGAAGGTGCGGGGAGAAGGAGGGAAAGAGAAGGGGAGAATGGAGGAGGGGGGAACGGGGAGGGGGGACGGTGACGGTGGGGCTAGGGCGGGGGGCGGGCATGGCAAGAGCGGGGTGGTCGGCCTCGCGGCGCTCGGCCTCGGCGCGTTCAAACGCGTTGCGGTCGACCACGAAGCGCCTGCGCTGGGTGGTGCGCTCGCTCGTGGCGTCATTGCGGGGGCGGTGGCGAGCGACTCGACGAGGCGGAGGACACATGCGAAAAAGTCGGCTTCGAGTTGTTCTCCTTGGCGGATGGCGGGTGAACCGCCGGAGTTCTCGCGCTCGCGGAGACCGGCCATGAGGTCCGCACAGAGAGCGTGTACGGTGGCGGTGGCGGCGTAGTGGTCACGGGCGACTGGTTGGTGGTGAGGTTCATTGTTCGCCCGCCAGGCCTCCTCCTCTTCCTCCTCGTCGGTCGGGTCGGAGTTGGTGAAGACGGAGAGGAGCTTGAGGATGTCGCTGTGCGCGTCGTCCCAGATGCGGTCGCAGTAGGCGTTGAGGCGGGTCTCCTTCTCGACGGTGAGGTCAATTGGCTCCTCCTCAAACGCCCGCGCCTGGTCCCAGGCCACAACCCGTACACCTCCACCTGCTCTCCGCTCCCGCTGCCCCGTCTCGCCGTCCATCGCCAGCTCGTTGCTCTCCTCCGCCTCCGCCGCCTCCTCGCCAAGCTGGGCGGCTCGCCACGTGTCGGTGTAGCCCCCTGCCATGCACCGTCGCGTCCACTTCACCCCGTCCCTGTACTTTTCCCACATGTCGCCCACCTCGCGACGGACCCCGTCGACCTCGTACCAAGTCCGCTGCGGCACGCTCGGCTCCCTGCTGTCCCGTGGTGCGGGTGGTGGTGATGGCGGTGACATCGTCGGTAATGGGGTGGAAGATTGATTGATGGATTGATTGATTTGTTCTAGTTTCAAGTCCCTGTCGAGTCAGAGCCCATGTAGACTAAAGAGAAGGCGCAACGAGGACCATATTGACCTAGCGTCACAGGAAGGGGAAGGGTACGTAGCAGCAAACCCGGGGGAAAACCACTTGGGAAAAACCGGGTACACGTCTTGACAAAAAAGGATCTAAGTACAACGTATGACGATGGCGCGAGGCTGGGGGAAGTGTATACTAAGGCAAGGAAAGGGGGGGGGGAGGGGGGGAGGAGAAGGAAGGACGGGGAAGGGAGAAAGCTGGGCGCCGTGGCGTGCTGTACAGCAAGCACTGCGGCGACCACGAGCGCCGGCGGCGAGCACGAGCGCCGGGAGGGCCGATGATGGCGGGGACCGGCAGCGGGGGGCGGGACAGGTTGGTGGTGGGCGAGAGGAACGAGGGGAGAGGGGAGAGGGGCGACGACGAGAGAGAGAGGGAGAGGGGCCGGTGGGGTCGCGAGTGGTGATGACGAGTGGTGATGACGGGGGGCGGGCGTGGGGGAGCGAGTGGGCAGGAGGTGAGCGGGCGGGGGAAGGATGGGCGGTGGCGGTGGAGACAGGGAAGAGGAAGGTCACGGTAGTGCGGGCGACGGCGACGCCGCAGCGGCGGCATCGGCAGCGGCTTGGCGCCCTCTTCGCTCCATTGACGCTTCCCCGCCACTTTCCAGCTACCGTAGGCGACTCTTGCGGCTTCCTCGCTGCCACAGCACCCTCCTCACCTGCCTCCGTACCAACTTCTCCGACCTCCACGCGTCCAAACTCGTCACCCAGGTCCACCCCGACGGCCACTGCGACTCCTGCGGCGAGCTTGAGATGCGCGAGCACTATCTGCATCACTGCACCACCTACAGCACCCAGCGCGCCACCCTCCTTGCCGCCTTGTCCACCCGCTCCCTCCCTCTTGTCTCCCTCCTCCTCTCGACCCCGGCCTTCCTTGGCCCCCTCCTCTCTTACATCAATGACACCGGCCGCTTCCATGGCTTCCATCAGCCCGTCGCCGCCACCACCACCAGTAGCAGCAGCACCGCCATCGCCAGCCGCAACGCCGCCAACATCAGCCGCGGCACCGCCAATTGCCAATTGCGGCTCCGCCGCTGGCATACGAGGGCGAGGAAGTTGATGAGCTTGCCATGGAGGTCGAGCACGGGGAGGGGAAGGAGCAGTAGCAGAGGGGACGGCACGAGGAGCGCGCCGCGTGGCCTGGGACCAGGAGCGAGCAGCAGAGGCGCCGCCAATTGCCCTGACGGTCGACAAGGCGGAGGAGATGCAGGGCTGGTGCAACGAGGTCTGGGAGAGGCCCAGACTCTGGCCGTACCCGTGCGTGTAAGGACGCGCTCCTGGAGCGCAACTCTCGCCGTTGCCGCCTCGCAGCCAACAAGCGCCAAGCCGCCGCTCCGCCCCTGACACCGCCCCCGCCGACACCGCTGATGCTGTTTCTACATTGCCCTCGTTGCCGTGACCGTCCCTCCCCTTTACCCCCTTCCTGCCGCCA
>JAQJIZ010000099.1:0-51621 GCA_029873605.1 Rhodosporidiobolus sp. SP3-3/4
TGCCCGAGAAGGCCGACACGGACAACCTCGAGCGCGGCACGCAGTACGGATACAACCGGTACGTCGACCCGGCGTGCCCTCAGTGGCGTGAGCGAGACTTCCGCCAGAGGGCTTGGCTGACCTTGCGCCGCGTCCAGCTGCAACGAGACCACCCAGAACCAGGAGTCGCTGTCCACCTGAGCGAGCCGCGTTCGAAGCACCGCTAACCGCCTGACTAGTCATTTCACGACTCTTCTTCCACTGACCTCACCGTTACCCAACTTCGCCTCGATCTCCCAACTTCGGATCGTCCAGTGCGCGTATTGCAGCCGCCCTCCTCTCGTTCGTCCGCCTTGCGTTCCATCTGCTCGGAGGGAAGCCGGTCGGTGCTTGGTCGGTGCGCTCTTTCCCTTCTCGCTCGATACGAAGCCACCGAGTCAGTATGGGTTCAATTACCTCACTGCAGAAGCAAGTCTCTCGCCGAGGCCGCGACCAGCTCGAGCTGTCGCTCGCCAAGCAGGGCCTCGTAGGGAAAAAGGTGGGAAGGAGTGCAAGCTCGTCTCGCAGAGCGGTGCCGCTCCTCCTGCCCAGAGATCAGCTGCACCTCGTCCGCATCTCGAAGCAGAAGCGCCATCAGCTGCTTGCGTCAGCTGGATGATCTGAGCGGGAGGAAGTCGCCAGGAGAGTTGGAAGAAAAAAACGGGTGGGCGGGAGAGCTCTTGTACGAGCTTGCGTTCCCGCGTCTGCAGTGGGCAGCGGCATGCAGATCGTCCTCGAGCTGGCGCGTTCCCGCGCGCGGGCAGGGACGACCTGCGGAAAGAAGCAGGCAGGCCGAGGACGAGGACGAGACGAATCGGGGGGAGAAAGTCGAGCAGCTTGGCGGGCGAGCGCAGCACAGCCGGGTGGTCGGGACGGGCGAGAGAGTTGCGGCGGAAAGCCACGAAGAAGGAAAGGAAAACGCCACGCGCACGCGGAGCCTCCAAGAGATCGGAGACGAGGGTTGTCTCGCGGCTGCGGTCTCGCGGAGGTCGAAACGGCGTCGCGGGTTGCAACTGCTCTCTCGCTCTCCCACTCGCCTCCTTGACACTCGTTCCCAGCTCTGCCGACTCTGCTCTCTCTTGTGCACCTTTTGACCCCTCCACCGCCTCGCCGCACCCTCTCCTCGCCCCTCTTCGTACTGGTCACCTCCAAGCGATGGCCATCCCCGACGTGCCCGCTGCTCAGCCCGCGCCGCTCATGGCTCGCCGCCGCCCCGTCGCCATGCCTCCTAGAGGCCGCTACGACCTCCGCGCGCTCGCCAAGGTTCCTGGTCGACTCCTTCACCCTGGCCGCGACCTCGAAAAGGAGCTGGCAGCGGCGCAGGCCTCGCCTCGAGTCGGCGAGAAGGGCGCGCAGGATGCGTACGGCGGCGTCACGGTGGGCAAGGTGCGTTGCGTGCGGCTCTGCATCGACGAGCGGAGCGAGATAAGGCGGGCCGACCTTGTGTCGTCCCACGAGTTTCGGGAGCAAGACGGCTGACATCCTTGGCTTTCTCCTCGGTCTCGCACTCGCAGGTTCGAGGAAGCCGCGTCAAACTCTGCGACGTGACGCTCGACGATGTGATCCACGGCCGGCACACCCCGCCGCTCACCCTCCGCGATTTCGAGGACTTCCTCTGCTTCAGGGAAAAGTCGGCAGAGAACCTGTACGCCAACGGGACCTCTCGTTTGCCTTGGGAACATTGACTGACCTCTCGCCGCTTTTACAGCTACTTCCACCTCTGGCTCGAGGAGTACACCAAGCTCTTCAACCGGCACGTTCCCTCCCAGCGTCCAACTGCCGAAGTCATCGCGCTCGGCCAGTCGTTCAGAACCGCCGTCGACACCTTCTTTGCCGCCTCCTCGCCGCTCGAGGTCAACGTCCCCTCCGACGTCCGCCGCGAGATCGACGGCCACATCCGCAACGTCGTCCCGCCCTCCGCCGCCGCCCCGTCAAACGAGGCTTTCCTCCCTCCGTCTGCCTTCGACAAGGTTCACCACGAGACGAGCGAGTCGCTCGGCGTCTCCTTCCGTGCATTCCGCAAGCAAGTCGTTCGGAACGCCGACAGGAACCGCGGCTGGTTTGCCATCTTCCTCGGCCTCCTCACCTGGGCGCTCGGCTTGATCCCTACGAGTACGTTACCAACTCACTCTGTCCGTTCTTGCGGGAGGGGAGGAAGGAAGGAGAGGGATGAATGAGTCGCTGATCTAATTCACCTTCCCTCCCTTTCTCCACCTCTTCCTCCCTTCCTCCCTCTGTTCCTCCTTCTCGCCACTCCTCCTCCCTGTTCAGTCGTCTGCACCGTCCTCGACAAGCACCGGGCATGGCGCGCGCTTGGCATCCCGCTCTGGTGGTTCGGCATCACCGTCGCCGCCGGCGGCTGGGGCAAGACCTGCCTCGTTATCTACCTCTTCGGTGCAGATAGCAGGCAGCTGTACGCTTGGGAGCAGGCTAAGGAGTTTGACGCTTCGTCCATCTCGACGGGCACCACCGGCCGCGACCACTGGGGCGCATCGCCCGCCCTCGAGGCCGGGGGGTCAGACTCGTCCACCCGCGACGAGAAGACCCCGCCGCAGACGCCCGGGCTCCCTACTCCTCGCATGCACAATGTTGACCTTCCGGGCCACCGCAACAACAGCGTGAGCAGCGCCTCAGCCCCGTCGCCGTGCGGTTCTTCCGGTTCTTCCGGCTCTCCCCTCTTCGACCTCGGCTACTTCCCCCTCGAGCCCGCCTCTCCCACCCTCTCAGGCCCGCGCTCGAGCCAGAACGAGTCTCGCCGCGGCTCTGCGACGACACCAAGTGGGCTGTACTTCGTCCCCGCCGGAATGGACGTGCCGTCCTCGTCGCCGACCTGGGCTCCGTTCACCAGAGTGTGCGTCTGCCTTTCCTCTCTTCCCGCCCCGGGTTTCCTCTACAGGTCCAGCGAGCTGACCTTTTCTCCGTCTGCAGGCTCTCCCCGATCGTCGCCCGCGCCCAGCGCAACCTCGTCCTCACCGCCGCCGGTTACGGTCTCATCGTCTGCGCCATCACGACCGCCATCTGCCTCTCTGTGCCGAACAAGTAGTCCCGCCACGATTACCGCCCGCTTTTCCCATAGTCAGCGCTGCCGTCTCCCTCTCGTAGTCTTGCGATTTTCTAGCACCGTTTTGCACTAGGCTGTCGGTACTGCTTGCAACCCTGTCACTCGTTGAGCCGTTCCCGCTCTGCCGGGCGAGAGGAAAGCGACGACAACGCTGACCTTCGCAACTCCCGACCAAGGTGCGTTGCGCTTCCTCCTTTTCTTCCTTTCTCTCGCACTCGCCCCATTCGCTGACACTCCTCGCTTTCTCTCCGCCTTCGTCGCCCCATCTTCTCCGCGCTCGAACCGCTGGACCTTCTCTCGTCCAAGCAGCCCTCCGAAGAAGCGAGATGGACTCGCGAGATGGGACGACTTGCTGCCCGCTGCTTTCCTCGTTCACGCTACGTTCGTCAACATGCATCTCCCATCCCAGATCGAAGGAGCGATGGCGTTTGTACAAGAAGCGCGCGGGCTGCTCGAGACGCATCTCCCTCCGCTCGCAGCGACGGCGGTCGAGGTGCTCGTCCTCTTCTGGCTGTCCTTGGTCGCTCTCGTCATCCTCAACATCTGCAGGCAAATCGTACGTCCTGAACTCCTCCTCGTAGGGCGGCCGGGGGCGCTGACCCTCCTTTTTCCTACCCCCCTCTCGCCAGTTCACCCTCCGCGACCCGACCAAGCCACCAGAGGTCTTCCACTACGTCCCCTTCATCGGATGCGCCCTTTCGTACGGGATGGACCCGCTAGGCTTCTTCGAGCGGTGCAGGCGGAAGGTGAGCGGTCCTTCTTTCCTTGTCTCTGTCTTGATCCCCTCTCGCCTTCTTCTGCCCCGCCTGTGTGCTCTCTACTGACACAAACCGCCCCACAGTACGGCCCGGTGTTCCGCTTCCCGCTTCTCGGTCGCAATGTACGCGTAATCCTGTCTTTTCCAGCCCACCTTTTCCTCTGGCCCCCCTCCCTAGCCTCCTTGCAAGCGCCCTTCGTTACCTCCGAAGCTCTTCATTGACGCTGCCTGTGTACCTCAGGTCACCGTCGCCCTTGGCCCGAACGGCAGCAACTTCGTCCTCAACTCGCCGGTCAAGAATGTCAGCGCCGAGGCAGCGTACACCAACTTCACCACGCCGTGCGTTTCCTCCGCACCATGACGCCGTCGCAATGCTCCACTTACGCCTTCTCACCATTCATAGCGTCTTTGGCGAGGCGGTCGTCTACGACTGCCCGAACTCGGTCTTCATGCAGCAGAAGCGCATGGTCAAGTACGGCCTCACCGTCGAGAACTTCCGGCAGTACGTGCCTGTGATTGCCGACGAAGTGCGGCAATACCTGTCGAAGAACGTCTTTGCTGGCGAGGTACACTTTTTCCTTCCTCTCCCCCTCTTCCCCGCCGGACTGAACCTCTGTGCTGCAGACGAAGCGCTCGGCAACAGTCGACCCGGCAGTTGTAGCAGCCGAGATCACGGTCTGCACGGCGGCAGCAACGCTGCAGGGTAAGGAGGTCCGCGAGGCACTGGACGAGACTTTCGCCGGCCTGATCCACGATCTCGACGGCGGCTTCACTCCCCTCGTGAGCATGGAGCGTGCTTTTCTCGCCGCATCGCAGACTGACTGACCGTCGGACTCCACAGAACTTTGTCTTCCCCTACCTCCCCATCCCCTCCTATCTTCGCCGCGACCGCGCTCAGGCCAAGATGCGCGAGTTCTACCTTTCGATCCTCACCAAGCGCCGCAACTCGACCGAAGATTCCCCACCCGACATGCTCACTGCCCTGCAGAATCAGCACTACAAGGTGCGCCCTTTGCTTTTCTCCCTCCTTCATTCGGACTGACCCTTTTCCCCCGTCACGGCAGGACGGCACACCGCTCACCGATATCCAGATCGCTCACATGCTTATCGCGCTGCTCATGGGCGGCCAGCACACCTCGGCCGCGACAGGAACCTTCGCGATGTTGAGGTTGGCCGAGAACCCGGACTTGCAGTGCGTATCTCCTCCTCCTGTCCCCGCCCGTCCTTGGCTGACCTCAGTACATTCAGAGAAGGCCTCTACGCCGAGCAAGTCGAGCTCTGGGGCGACGGGCATGGCGGCTTCCGCCCGCTCGACTACGAGAACCTTCAGACCCCCTTGCTCAGCGCCTTCATCAAGGAGCTCCTCCGTGTGCACCCTCCCCTGCACTCCCTTCTCCGCAAGGTCGTTGCCGATGTGGCGGTGCCACTCGACGTTGCTTCCCCGTCGGCCGAGCCAAACCAGCCGGTTTCTTTCCGCGCGCACAACAAGGGTTTGGCTCCTTTCCTCTTCTTCTCCTACCTCTTCTCACTCGTGTTCTCCTACAGGCGTCCAGTATGTCGTCCGGACCGGTTCCTACGTCCTCGCCGCGCCTGGCTTTACTGCCGTCGACGAGAAGATCTGGAGTCGGGACGGGAGGAAGTTCAGGCCGGAGAGGTGGCTCGACGGCAGCACGAAGGGTATGCAGCAGGAGGCGGACGACGGGACGGAGGACTACGGCTGGGGCAGCATCAGCAAGGGAGGGAGGAGTCCTTGTACGCCTCTTCTGCCTCTTCTTCTGTCTCTTTCCTTCTTCATACGCACGCTGACTCTTCCTCCCTTGCTTCTTCTGCTATGCCCCTCGACTTCCACCCTGCCGGCAGACCTCCCCTTCGGCGCCGGTCGCCACCGCTGCATCGGCGAGCAGTTTGCCAACTTGCAGATCGCGGTACTATTGGCGACTCTCATTCGCGAGATCAAGTGGACGCTCGACAGCGCCAAGTTCCCGAAGAACGACTACACCGTGAGTGCCTCCTACCCTTGTCCAGCAGAGAGGGGGAAACTTACGCTTTTCTTCTTGGTCATTCTCTTCCTTGCTTGCCTCTCCTGTGCGGACTCTTCTCAGACCATGATCGTCTCGGCCGCCGCTCCTCGCAACGTGACCTTCGTCCGTCGGTAGAGCTTCACTAGCGGAATCGAACGCAATCGTAATGTCTTCTTCTGCCTGTCCTCGAGCGCCGAGTGAGGTGAAAACGAGTGAGCAGTGTCTGTTGCGAGACGGCGAGCGAGAAAGGTGGAAGAGACTACGGAAGGAAAGACGGCGGATGCGACGCAATAAAGCGGGAGGGCTAGGATAGTCGGAAGCGAGCGAAGAGAGGCATACGGATGTTGAAGGGGTGAACTACGAGGGGAGTGAGGGCTGTTCTGTGTACTCGTCCGGGCGTGCAGGCGACGGCGTTTAGAGGGCGAAGGCGGCCAGGAGAGCGCCAACGCCGCCAAGGGCACCACCGACGAGCTTGTCGGCACCGCTCGAGGGCGACTGCGAGGCAGCGGCCTGATTGCTGCCGGTCGCGGTGTTCGAGCCCGAGGTGGTCGGCGAGGCGCCGCTGCTGGACGCGCCCGAGGAGGAAGCGCCGGACGAGGTCTCGGCGGAAGAGGACGCCGAGGAGGTGCTGCTCGCGCTCGAGACGGCGGCGGCGGTGAAGAGGGAAGCGGACTCGAATGTCTGGCAGTTCGAGGACGCCGGGGTGAAGGGCTCGTACGGGATGGTCGTGATGACGCCGAGCGACTCGGGCGGCTGGGTGTAGGTCATCCGCTGCCCGTTCACCTCGTACTGGCCGGGCGGCAGCTGGTCATCGCCTGTAGGTCGAATAGCGTCAGGAATGCGTGGAGACATGATGAGGAGCTGGTGAGGGAAACCTACCCTCGCACGACGTGAAGGTGTTGTTGATGGCAGCGTAGTCGGCCGGAGCGTTGTACTTGCAGCCAATACGGTCGAAGATGTGCTCACACACCGCCCAGCCGTTGTCCCACGCAGGGTCGCAAGCCTTGAGGCAGAACGTCTGAAAGCGAGGATGAGCTCGTCAGTTCCGAGCGGAGGGAGAGAGGGAACGACGCTAGGAAACGCACCCCGCCACCCATGAAGTTGTGCCACCTAGCACAGGCAAAAAGGTCAGTACTTCCTCTCGGATGAGCAAGTGGCGAGGAAGACGCACTGAATGACCTGCTGGTAGACGGTACCGTCGGCGAGGGTGCCGTTGGCGGTGCTGTTGTCGCCGAAAGCGGTCGAGAAGACGAGACCTGCGGAGGGCAGAGAAAGTCAATAAGGGCAACAAGCGGAGAGTTGGCTAGGAAAAGTAAGGGGGTAGGTAAGGACAAAACAGGCGGAAGCGTGGACCTACCACCGAGGGGGTTACCGCGGTTGTCGGCGCCGTGCGGGTCCTATGAGAAGGAGGAACGGGTGAGGGAGGAGAAGACGAGGCGTGCGTGCAGAGGAAAGGCGGCGCACCATCTCCCCTCCGTAGTCCTCCGGGAGAATGTTGATCTGCTGCTGGTTGATGTAGCCGACGACCTGGACGTAGTGGGGCGTCTGAAGGAGGAGAAGAGGCGGTAAGAAGGCATACGAGACGGAAGAGGAGAAAAGGCGCAAGCGCACCCGCATGAACTGCACACCCGTCAACGCGCCCGAGGGAATGACACGGGTACCGTGGGTAGGTTGAGTGCAGTAGGCGACCATCTCGCCTGCACAACGTCAACGAGTGCGTCAATGAAGCTGCTGCGAGGGGGCCTCTTCGCCAAGAAGTCGCGTCGGAAGCTAGGGGGAAGAGAGGGAAAAGGGGAGGAAGCGCACCCTCGATGTTGCCGACCTCCTCACCGTACTCGGGCGGACCCCAGAGGCACTGTACAAGGGCGATGAAGGGGAGGGAGGTGGCGAATCGGGTTGAAGTGGGGGGACGGAGGAGGAAGTGCAGATCGCGGTGAGCTCGCGAGCGTGGGAGGCGAGGGGAGGCGACAGCGTACGAAGTCATCGATCGAGTTGATGATGGCTGTGCAGCAGGAACAGGCGGAAGGCAGGACGTCGAGACGAAGTTGGGTGACGGGGAGGAGGGAGGAAGAAGAGTCGCGAAAAGGCGGTCTGGCGGTCAGCGCAGCTTCGGACTTGGCTCGCTCAGGTGATACGCACCCGTCTGGCAAAGGGACTCCTGGTTCTGGGTGGTCTCGTTGCAGCTGGACGCGGCGCAAGGTCAGCCAAGCCCTCCTGGCGGAAGTCCCGCTCACGCCACTGAGGGCACGCCGGGTCGACGTACCGGTTGTATCCGTACTGCGTGCCGCGCTCGAGGTTGTCCGTGTCGGCCTTCTCGGGCAAGTTGTTCCAGTCGAAGCGTTTCGCGGCGAGAGGAACCAGGGAGGATTGGGCGAGGGCGACACCGGCGAGGGTGCCCGCGACGAGGGTGGACGTGAGCATGGTCGATCGGGAGAGGTTGTGCAGCACAGCAGGAAGCAGGAGAGGGGAGAGAGAGGACGGAAATGAGAGGGAGCGAGAGAGAGAGATATGAAGCGGAAGACGGAGGAAACAGGTGGTGGGCAAAGGCGGATTGCAACAAGCGGCTGCGGCTGATCTACAGGTCTGTGTGCGATAAGAGAGAGGTCAGTACGAGCGTGAGAGAGGAACCAGCGAGGAATGCAGCACTTACACAGCCCCTCCGGCCCGTTGTCCTTCTTCGCGAACATTGTCTTCTCCCTCGCCGACCTCAAGTCCGCCATCGTGACCCTCATCCTCCTCTCGCGTAGCGCGAGCAGACCCGCCTCGGTGCAGACGGCCTTGATGTCGGCGCCGGAGAGCTCGTCCTTGGCGTGGACGAACTCCTCAAGGTCGACGTCGTCGGCGAGGTTCATGCGCGAGGTGTGGATCTTGAAGATGTACCGCTTCGTCTTGATGTCGGGTAGCCTGCGAATAGTTGCCAAGTCAGCGATGAGGGAGCCGGGACGGAGATCGTGGGACGAACGGGAACTCGATCTTGCGGTCGATACGGCCTGGTCGGATGAGCGCCGGGTCGAGCGACTCGATCTTGTTCGTCGCCATGATGACCTTGACGTCGCCGCGGTCGTCGAAGCCGTCCAGCTGGTTGAGAAGCTCGAGCATTGTTCGTTGGATTTCGCGCTCGCCGCCAGAGTTCGAGTCGTACCTGCAAGGGGAAAAGAGACTCAGCCTCCAAGAGAGAAAACGGAAAGGGAAGGAGAACGCACCGCTTGGTACCGACCGCATCAATTTCGTCGATGAAGACGATCGAGGGCGCATGCTCTCCCGCCACCTTGAACAGCTCGCGCACGAGCTTGGGACCGTCTCCGAGGTACTTCTGGATGAGCTCGGAGCCGACGATGCGGAGGAAGGTGGCCGAGGTCTGGTTCGCGACCGCCTTGGCGAGGAGCGTCTTGCCAGTACCGGGCACGCCGTAGAGGATGACACCTACGAGGGAAGCTTAGTGGACGCAAGAGAGAGCATGGAGCGGGAAATCGCACCTTTTGGCGGCTTGATGCCCATCTCCTCGTACAGCTCCGGGTGAGTGAGCGGGAGCTCGACCGCCTCCTTGATCTCCTGAATCTGCTGCTCGAGACCTGCGGGAGAGATGGGTTCAGGCGGGTCACAGAGGTAGGAAGGGAGGTGGTGACGCACCACCGATGTCTGCATAGCTCTCCGTAGGCGCCTTGTCCACCTTCATCATGTTGACCATCGGATCCGTGTCGTCCGCCAGGACACCGACGATCGCGTGACTCTTGTGGTGCAGCAGGACGGAGCAGCCGGGCTCGAGCTGGTCCTTGTCGACGAAGCTCATAATCGAGACGTAGTACTCGGGCCCGGACGAAGACGAGACGAGGGCGTGGTCGTCGTCGATGATCTCCTCGAGGGTGCCGACCGACATGGGCGAGCCGCGGAGGTCGTCGACGCGCGTGCGCTCCTCGTTCGACTTGTCCTCAGTCAAGGTGGGCTTGATGCGCTCCTGGTTCCGGATGAACTCGTCCTCGAGGAGCAGGTGGTCCTTGATGCGCTCATTCTTGAGCAGTTTGAGCTTGCAGCGGGTGTTGGGGTAGACGGCGGGGACTGTAGGGAGTATACGCGTCAGTCCAGGCTGCTCGAAGGAAGACGAACGGCACCAGCGGCATCCTCCACCGCCAGCACCGCCCGAACGACCCGAGGAGGCGACCGCGACTCACGCTTCTGGCCCGGGGCGGGTCCGCGCTTCTTCTTCTTGCCGACACGGGTAGGCAAAGGCGGCTCCCACTTCTTCTGCTCGGGAGAAGAGTCGGGACGGAGGAGCGGGGGAGGGGGAGAGGGTGCGTCAGTGGATGCTGGAGAGGCGGGAGCAGCAGCGAGTCGAGAGGCGGACCTTCTCCGGCTTCTATGGGCGTACGAAGTCTACTGTCAGCTCGCTCTCGTGTCCCTCCAGAGCGTCGAGAGCGGGTTACGCACCTTGTCCTTGTTCTGGTCTCCAGGCGCGCCGGCTTGGTTCGACGGGGCTTGACCCTGCGTGGGAGAGCGTCAGTGCAGTCCAGCAGCTCGGACGCAGCAGTCAGACGCACCATGGTGGCGGTGAGGGTGTGAAGAATGGAGGGCCGCGTCCTCGCTGTTCGCCTGTTCCATCTTCGACCAAAAGTAAGGCATTTGTAGCCTTCCTATTCATTCGCCGACCTCGGGCAGGAGAACACGCTGCGGGCTGCAATGCAAAGCCAGACACGGGGGAGAACTGTACACAAGCGCAGACGCATACCGGCTAGACAAGAAGAGAGAGGAGAGGGGGAAGCAAAGCGACCTCTACTCGCACACATCGGCCTTTACTCGTCCTTCCTCCGCTTCTCCTGCAGCTCGATCTCCTCGTTCGTGTCCGTCGTCGTGGTGCTGTTCGAGACGGGGACGGCGTGGCGGTGCCCGTGGTGACGCTGGGCGTGCGAGTCGGCCGACTGAGCGGTGAAGTAGTCTGGAGAAGAAATCAGCTTGGCGAGACTTTCAAGAGGACAGGACAGAAACGCACTGTGCAGCTGCTCGTTGACCGTCCGGACGACCTCGTTCGAGACACCGCGCGCGACGGCGAAGACGGGGCCAGTCTGTGACGAGGACCGCGGACCTGATCAGTTGCAGCTCGAACAGAGGAAAGACAGCCGAAGAGAACGCCCCGACGCACCATATTGAGCGTGTAGGTCACGTACGCCGCCGCACCGAGGAGGAGCAGCATGGTGAAGTAGATCGGCGACCGGATGACGGCGACGAACTCGTTCCAGCCGAGCAGGACGAGCACGCCGTAGATCCAGTACGGGATCTGCGCCCGACTCGCGACCATGCTCCGCTTCGCCTCGAGGTAGTACGCGTCGGCTTCGCGGCGGAACCGGGTCGAGATGACCGACTCGGCGGACGGGGTGAGGAGGACGAGCGACTCCTCGAAGTTGAAGTCGCTGTCTTGCGCGGCGGCGGCGGCATCGATCGACGCGGTCGAAGGCGAGTCGGTCGAGTCCGGAAGGGAGAAGGCATTCGAGGGATCTTGCGGGGCGACCTTGGCGTAGAGCGGGATGAGGGCGAGGACCTGCAAGGAGCACAGACCTCGTCAGGGACTCCAGCTTGGTTGATAGGCCTGCAGAGTAGAGAAGCGAGTCTTGGAGAGAAACGCACGCTCTCCTTCGCCCTCCTGAAGATGCCGTCGATGTCGTCCTCCGGCTTCCACACCCTCGGCACGCCGCTCTCGTCGTAGCGGAACACGTCCTCGAAGACGAGCTTAAGCTTGACGAGCAGCGGCGCCTCGGCCGTGTGCTCCTCGAGCTTGGCGCGGAGCGCGAGCCAGGCGCGCCGGCGGAGGAGGGTCAGCGCGGCGGAGGTCTCGTCGGGCGTCGAGTTGAAGCCTGTATCGCAAGGTCGGAGAGTCACTTTCTCGCACTCGACCATGCTCGCTGACGGGGACAGCTGAAAGGGGGAGAAATGAGCGGAGGAAGCCAGACGTACTCGTCGCCTTCTTGACGTACGCCTCCTCGGCCTTGGCGAGCGCCGCCTTGAACGCGCCGAGGACCTTGTCCCACATGTCGGGCGTCGGCTTGTTGAGCGCGAGCTCGACCGTGTCGGCCATCTGGCGCTTGATGTTGCGCTGCGCAGGAAAGACGGAGAAGGGAAAAGACCCTCAGGTCAGCTCGCTCTCCCGTAACAAACCCCCCAGCGGCTCCTCCCGGGATGGAGCGGGAGGAGTGGCAGGACTTAAGCCTGAGAAGGAGCAAACGCACCTCGATGACGGCGACCATTTTCCTCGTCTCCTCCTTCCTGAGGAGCTCGGCCACGGCATCCATGTCCTCCCTGAGCATCGACTCCTGCTCCTGCTCGCTCCACCCACTCTCCTCGAGCACAACGTCCTTCGCGCCCTCCCCAAACACCTTCTCGGCCTGCTCCCTCGCCTCCCGGACCACGGCGGCGAAGTCGTACCCGTCGCGCTGCAGGGCCTGCTCGACCGACTGGCGGAAGGTGCGCAGGACGAGCTTGTGGAGGTTCTTGAGGTGCGAGAGGAAGAGCGGGTGCAGCGTCGCGTGCAGCTTGGAGAGGAGCTCGAGGCGCTGGCGGGTGTAGACGCCCGAGTGGTAGCGCGAGGCGTCGGCGTCGTAGGCGGCTGTTTGTGCAGCGAGGATCTGAAAGATTAGTCCCACTTCCTTCGACAGCGGAAGAGACGGAAGCAGAGAGACCACCAACGCACCAAGCGCCTCCTCCTTCGCCTCCTTCATCCTCCTACCGAGCTCCTCATCAACCTTGCCCACGCCACCCGCAGACGGGAACGCCTTGACCTTGCCGGCGAACTTCTCGAATGCCTGGCCGGCGATCTCGCCGCAGCGGAACTGGGCGAGGAGCTCCTGCTGGGTCGGGAGGTCGAGGTCCCTGTTCGAGACGACGGCGTCCTGTGGAGCGGAACGAGAGATGCAGGAGTGCGAGAAAAAAGGGGGAGGGGGGGGAGCAGAGGTCAGCGAGAAGGAAGAATGAAGAGAAGGGGGAGGCGGGATGAGTTGAAAGGGGAGAAGGACTACGGATGTCGGGTGAGCGAGGACGGCGGCGACATACCCAGATCGAGCTCATGTACGTGCTGATGCCGTCGGCCGGGATGTGCTTGTGGTACTTGCCCTTGAACACGAATTCCTCACCAGCCTCCTCCTTGCTCTTGAACCTCTGCCTCAAACTCTTGACGCTGTCCTCGAACTGCTCCGGCTGGAGGAGCTTGTGCGGGAGAGCAACGAAGTCGAGGTCGAAGAAGGTGTCGATCGTCGAGGACTCGAGCCCGGCGGGCTTGGACAGGCCGTCCCAGAGGCGGTTCAGGTCGGCGGTGAGCGTCGCGCGCAGGTTGGCGAGCGGAGTCGCGCCGATGTGGTCGCGGATGACGAAGAGGAGAAGCGTCTTGTCTTGCGAGCTGCGGTGATGAGAAATCAGCGTTGATGGACCTCTTCATCTCCGATTCGACGGTTCGGGTGGCAGAAGCGCCTCAGCAAAAAGAGAAAGAGAGAAGCACGGCATGACGCACCTTCCCTTCGCCTTGCCCTTCTCCTTCGCAGCCAAGAACAGCCCGAGGTTGACCTCGAACACGGTCTTAAGCAAGCCCATGTTGGCGCCCTGGTACAGGCCGACCTGGTGCTCCCAGATGTTGACAATGAGGACCTCGGCGACGGCCATGCTGAACAGCGCCGACTTGCGCTCAAAATCCTGGTCTTCGCCGCGCTCGCGGCCGTCGGTGCCCTCGACGTCCATGACGAGGACGGGCATGTCTTGACCCTTGGACATCCAGATGCCTGCAGAGCCGAGTGTCAGACGAAAACTGCCACCCTCATCTTGCCGAAGAGGAAAGGCGGAAAGGAGCGGTTGGACTCACCCTTGGTCGTCTGCCTCCGCTCCGTCTCGCTCATCACGTCGAATCTGGTGCCAAACAGGCGGTTGAGAAGGGTACCTGTGCGGAGGAGTCAGACGTCGATCGCTCTACTCGAAGGGGTCATGCGAGGTAAGTGGCTTAGGCGACGTACTCTTGCCGGTCGATTGCGAGCCAAAGACAGCGACAACGTCGTAGCCGAAGCCGGCATCGGCAAGCTGCCAGCCCTTCATGTGCTCATCGAGGGCGGTACTGCATGAAGAGCGGGAAAGGGTGTCAGCACGAGGGAGAAAGCGGGGAGGAAGAGGACGACGGACGTGAACTTCTGATTCTCGTCGACTGCGAGAGGTAAGGGCATGTCAATTTATGTACATGCATATCGGGCGTGCTTGGAGCTCTGGAATGCCTCATCGCTGCTGCTGAAAAGCGAGAGACGGCACGCTCCTCCCTCAGGCGAAGTGGCCGAACAGCAGCGAAGGCGGCTTATGGCCGCGAGCGAACTCGACCAGCACCACCAGAGCAGGCTTTTCGCCAACACCGCACGCCCTGCCAGTCCTCAAGCGGTGTTGTCGTGGTCGAGGTCCTTCTCCCCACCTGCTCATCGGCGAGAGTCGAGAAGAGCTGGACGCACCGACCTGGAGCTTTGCCTCAAGTGCGCTCGTGTCGGCGGTGCGGCTGGTGTCCTGAGTGACGGGCGCAGGCTCAGCTCGGCTGTCGTTCGGGGTGGAAGGGGTCGAGGTGTCGAGGGTGGATTGGGCTTGTTGAACAAGGTCCTTGCTGCCGTCGACGACGTCCTGGATGGCTTCGGGAGGGTTGGCGAGAGCCTCCTTGGCGATTGAAATGCTCTGCTCCATCTTGAGTGGTCGTGAGCGGTGGAAGACGAGCTGAACGGGGTCGCTCCCTCCGGCTCTCCCTCTTGCAACCACTCGACACCCTCACCATGAGCTGTACGCACCGCGTACACAACACCACTCTCACCAGCTGACTCTCTCACCCCCGCAGACAACGGCATCGGTCTGTCCACCCCTCGTGGATCCGGCACCTCGGGTCACATCCAGTCCAACCGCTCTCAGTCAGTTCTCTTCCTCTACAGCCCTCCTACCCACCCTGTACTGATTCGAATCCCTCCACAACCAGCCTCCGCTCCCGCCCTCGCGAGCACGACAAGCCCGCCGACTTCAACGACTCGTTCGCCCACCGCGCACCCGACCAGGCCATCCTCGAGCACGAGCGCAGGCGCCAGATCGAGGCCCAGTGCTTCGAGCTCCAGTGCAAGCTCGAGGACGACGACGTCGCCGCCGACGACGTTGAGGCCCAGGTCAGCGCCCTCCGCGAGCGGCTCACCGCCCAGGCCAACGCCGGTGCAGCGGGTGGCAGCCGGGTGCCGATCAAGCAGCACGAGCGGCATCAGCTTGCGCAGGCCAAGGGTGAGGCGAACGAGAAGCTTCGCAAGGCGCTCGGCATCAAGGAGGACCACGTCGAGGGCCTCGCCTTCAACCGCGAGTACCAGGAGGAGCAGAAGCGCGCGCGCATCGCCGCTAGGGAGGAGCAGGCCAAGGTCCAGCAGCAGCTGAGGGAGCAGCGCGAGAAGGCGAACAAGGAGCGGGACGAGCAGCGCAGACGGCACGAGGAGACGATGGCGAGGGAGCGGAGGGCGCAGCAGGACGAGCTCGAGAGGGGCAGGAGGGAGCACGCGAACCGCATGCGCGACCTCGACCGCGCGCCCGGTGGTGGCGCAGGTGACGATCGCCGCGGCGGGTCGGCGCGCGAGGACCGCTTGCCCTACGACGGCCCCGCCGGCGACAAGGACGACGACCGCCGCTCCCGCTCGCCCGTGCGCCGCCGCCGCTCCCCCTCCGCCGACTCGCGCTCGCGCTCGCCGCCCCCGCGCTCCCGCCGCCGCTACTCCGACTCGCGCTCGCCCTCCCGGTCGCGCTCCCCTCCCCCGCCCCGCCGTCGCGGCCGCTCCCCCTCGCGGCCCGAGTCGCCGCGCCGCTCGCGCTCGCGCTCGCCGGTCAGGCGGCGGTCGTACTCGCCCAGCCGGAGCAGGAGCCGCAGCCCGCCGCGCAGGAGGGCGAGGCGGGACAGCCCGAGCAGGTCGAGGAGCCTGAGCAGGAGCCCGCCGAGGCGGGGCGGGCGGAACGACAGCAGGAGCAGGTCGCCGCCGAGGAGGAGCGCGAGCCCGGACGACCGCAGGCGGTGAGCTGGACGACGAGGTTGACCCCTGTGCGCGCTTTTCTCGTCGCCAAAACTAGCTGTACAAGCCCTTTCCTGTGCATCCTCTAGCTTTACTCCTGTTCCATCGCGACGTTGCAAGCTGTTTGTACTCTCTCCTTCGCACGAGATACAGGAAGACCAGGAGCAATCCCGAAGACAGTGGCGAGTCCGCGAGTTACAACTCAGGCAAGGGAAACTACCCGTTGACCCGCTGGTAGACTTCCCACCACGTCTGTGCGGGCCACAGTAGGCTGGATCAGTCACGTTGTCCTGTTGAAGAAGAGGAAGAGAAGGGTGGGAGAGCAAGGGCCAACGCAACGCACCGTGTACTCGTCCGGCGTCATCTCGCCCGTCATCTCCTCCGACACCTCCGAGAAGGGCATCATCTTCCCGTTCACGCTGATGAGCTGGTTCGGGTCGGCATCTCCGCCCTCGCCATCGGCAGGCTCAAAGTCGTCGTCGTCCTCCTCCTCTTCCTCCTCCTCTGCTGCTGTTGGCGCGGTGGGAGGAGGAGGCGGAGGCGCGGGCGACGGCTCAGAGACGGGTTCGAGCGTCGCAGTGCGAGAGAAGGTCGGCGGCACAGACGGCGACATCTCGCCCAGCCGCGGCCGCTTCGAGCCCTCCGAGTCCTCGCCCTCCTCGCCGACCGCAGCGAGCGAGTCCTCCCGCGCCCGCTTGCTCGCCCCCGCTCCAAACCCAGCCAGGACAGCGTCGCCGAGCTCCTCCGTGAAACCCCTCGCGCCGAGACCTGGCGGCGCAGGGGTTCCGGCGAGAGAGGCCGTGGCGGAGAACGTGCCTTCCCGCCCGTCCGAGTCGTACTCTGCTCCCGGGGCAGGCGTGGGCGTGGGAGAGAAGGAGGGACCGACGGAGGCAGCGAGGGAGGCGTAGTATGCGTCGAGGTCGGACATCCCGCCTGCTCCTCCTGCTCCTGCTCCCTCCTCGACGGCGGGCGCGGGCTGTCCATCGTCGTCCCCCAGGCGCATCGTCGCCCCCAACCCGGGCAGCGCCGTCGAGCTGAACGGCTCCGCCCCTCCCGCTCCTCCTCCAGGCGCCGGACTGCCGCTCTTGCTCCCCACCCCATCCTCAGCAGCCTTGATCGTGCTCTGCGCGATCCAGCTCGGGAGCGCGTTCTGCTCGCGCTTCTTCTGCGCCTCGGCCTCGCGCCGCGCCTTCTCGAGCGCCTCGTCGTCGTCGCCCGCGAGGTGCACCTTGACGACCGCGGCCTGCGACGGCGCCGTCCCGGCGGCTTCGGCGGCGGCTTGCGCGGTCGCGCCAAGCGCCGGGCCGTGGATGGCGAGGTAGGACTCGACGTTGAACCTACGAGAAGAGAACGTCAAGTTTTGAAGGGAGGAAGAAGGGAGGGAGGAAAAAGCCCACCTCGGCACCTCGACCTTCTCGAGCCCCTTCAGGAGGTCCACAATGCTCTTCGTCTGGCGGTTGAGGCGCTGCATGCGGTCCTTGTTGCCCTTGACGTCCTCCTCGTTCTCGTTGTTGACGACCTCGGTCTGGCAGACGGAGCAGGCAAAGATGCCCCGGAAGGGGTCGAGGAGCGAGGCGGCGTCGAGGTGGGTGTAGGTCGCTTTGCACAGCGGGCAGACGTAGCCTTGGGTTTCGAGTTCCTAGGGCGGGAAGCAGAGGTCAGTTTCGGGGACGGGGGAAAAGGGAGGGGGAGGGAAGCGTACGTTCCGCAGCTTGACGTCGATCGTCTGCTGGATCTTCCACATGCGCCACTTGATCACGTCGACAGCTTTGGAGTAGTCAAAGTAGTAGTACGTCCGCAACTGGGCCTTGAGCGCGCCGTTGTCGCGCATCTCGGACCGGCGGTGGCTGTCTCCGCGCGTCTTTCTGGTCAGTCCTCGCTTCCTTGGTGGGCAGGGAGGACCGTGGACAGGGAAAAGAGCGTACACCTGGATGACCTGGTCCTCGACGAGGCGGTGGGCGATCTTGGCAATGTCCTTGGGCTGCATCCCGAGTCGCTTCGCAATCTCCTCGTCTCGGAAGCTGAAGGCGGTCGAGCGGAACAGGATGGAAGCGCGGTGGAAGGGAGGTTTAGCACTGCATGCTGTAGAATTATGGGATCTTGCTCCTCCAGACTACTTGACCTCGAGGCGACCTCGCCCATCTCTCTTCCTGTCGCCAGCAGCTGCTGTCCTGCAAGCCGCACGGCTGCCCTGACCACCCTCCGCTTCCCTCCATGGAGCAGTAAGCGGAGAAAGGCGACTCACACCTCCTTCTTGACCAGCTGGTCGACGAGGATGCCGCCTCGTACGCCGTAGAACTGCCGCGCAACCCGCTGGACGAGAAGCTTGACGGTGTCGAGTCCGTCTGGGGCATGGCCGTTTGCGGGTGGTGGTGCGGCAGGCACCGACATTGACGAGGAGAGACGGCGAAGAGGCGGAGCAGGACAGGCGGTGGAGCGGGTTGCAGGTGGGTGGGGCGGGTAGAGGGGGTGTCTAGTAGTGCTCTGGCGGAGTGAACGGCCGAGTCTGAGCAGTAGCGAGTGCGAGTAGCTGTCCAACGTCCAACCCTTGGCTTGGTCCGCCTGTCGCTCCTCGTCCTCCTTCGACAGCTTCCTCGCGCTTCTTTTACGCCTTCTCTTCGCGCAAACAGGCACAGTGAGCCCCAGCATCTACCTCAACCTGTCACCGGTCATCTCCAGGCCGTCCTCGCCAATCCACTCCGCTCCACCCGGCAAGCGGGGGTGGGCAGCAGCAAGCGAGATGGACGGCATGCAGGCAGGCGCGGACGAGCCAGGAGTGATCTTCAAGATGCCGCCATTAAGATGCGCAGGCGCGTGCGGCCCTCTGCGCTCGAGGCGAGGAGCATCGCCGGGCGAACGAGGGTCGGCCAGGTGGACGAGGCTGAACAGCGGCGCGTATGGTGCGAGGGCCCGATGGACGCCATTCCGACGACTGCAGGAGCGCGTCCAGGCCACGGGAAGCGGCACACAACGAGCTAACCCTGCTTTTCCTCCTCTCTTCCTCCTCTCCCTCCCCTCCCACTCCTCACTACCCTGGAGATGTCGGCCGCCGAGCTTCCCCATTCTACCGCCCAGTACATTCTCTTCTCCGACTATGATGGTGAGCCTCGTTCCTGCGCTTCCTCCAGCGTTGCGATGCCCTGCCATTGCGCTGCTTCGCCTTTACGAGCCTTTTCTTACTGCGGCCGCCTTTGCAGGCACCATCACCACCCGGGACAGCAACGACTGCGCGACGGACGAGCTCGGCTTCGGAGTCGACAAGCGTCGCGAGCTGAACGTCGAGATCCTCAACGGCACCAAGACCTTCCGCGACGCATTCGCCGAGATGCTCCAGTCCGTCTGCGACAAGGGCCACGACTTCGAGTACGTCAAGAGCTACCTCGTCAAGCGTGCGTTCTCCCATTCGTCCAGGATACAGGGGCGGGATACTGACGGTAGAAGGCGCGATAAACAGACATCGGCCTCGACGAGGGCTTCAAGACCTGCTTTGAGTGGTGCCAGGGCCACGGCGTTCCCGTCGTCATCGTCTCCAGCGGCATGAAGGTCCGCTATATCACCCTTCGTCTTTCTCCCCTGCCCAGACTGACCTTTCTATGCCCGAGCAGCCCATCATTCAGGCCACCCTCTCCAACCTCGTCGGCCTCGAGCATGCATCCAACATCGACATCATCGCCAACGACGTCGAGCTCCTTCCGGAAGGCAAGTGGCACATCACGTACCGCCACCCTGAATCCGGTCCGTTTCCTCTCCTTCCCTCTTCTCTGCCCGGGGACTTCCTGTTGATGCCCGTCTGCGCGCAGGCTTCGGGCATGACAAGTCGCGCGCGACTGCGCCATACCGCGACCTGCCGCACCGCCCGACGCTCTTCTTCTGCGGCGACGGCGTTTCGGACCTCTCGGCAGCAAGGGCGGCGGACCTGCTGTTCGTCAAGGTCATCCCGGGGTGCGTTGCTTCCCTTCATTCCTACGAAATCACAATCCAGCCCGATCAAGCCCTCTCTGCTGTCCACTCGTGAGCTAACCTCGCCTCTTTCCCAGACACACCAACGACCTGAAGGTCCACTGCGACCGCGAAAACCTCCCCTACGTGCCGTTCGAGAATTTTGCCGAGGTCCAGGAGGTCATCGCGTCCATCGTCGAGGGCAAGAAGGTGCGTCTCTTCCCCCATTTCCCCCTTCTTGCCCTTTCCCAAGCTGAGCCTGCTCCTCCTTCCCCCGCACAGACCATCCAGGACCACCTCGCCGCCGTCAAGAAGTAGATCACCGCTCTTCCGCGCTATCCATACGAAGCCGAAGCTGCTGAGCAGCCGGCCAAAAGTCCTCCCCCTTCCTTCGCCGTAAATTCCCCTCCTCCCGCTGCTATACCATCTCTAGACGTCCTGCAACTCTTGCGTCGAGTCACCAGCACTGCCGGTGCCGTTCAGATGCTGTTTACCCCGCCCCGGTCGTCCCGCATTGTTGCCTCGAGGCGATCCTTTCCGTGTTGACTTCCCTCTCACCGCTCGAACGCTGCTGCCTCTGCTCGGAACCGCTTAGTGGCGATGAGCCGCCCACCTTCAGCCCCAGCGCCCGGCCACCCGCACCCGCTCGCCTCGCTCGGCGCGAGCGCCTACCCTGGCAACTTCCCCTCTCAGCACCCTCCGCTCGCGAGCAGCTCAGGCGCGGCCGGGTCGACGCACAGCCCCGATTCCGGCAGCCCGGCACCGGTCGAGCATGCCCCGGCGGGAGGACACGGCGGGACGACGACCAAGAAGCGCAAGACGGCCGACGGGGCCGCAAAGGGTGGAGCGGGCGACGCAGCGGACAAGAAGAGGCAGGTGCTGAGCTGTACGGAGTGCAAGGTGCGTCCAGATCTGTTTTCTCGCTGTTCTACCACTTCCAAGGAGGATGCTGACGTTCCGATGGCCGACTACGCTCGCAGAGGCGGAAGATCAAGGTGCGTACTCCTCTTCGGTCTCTAAAAGACGTCTACTGACCCGTAACGAGCACCCGCAGTGCGACCGCAAGGTGTGTAGCCGACCTAATTTGCCTTTTCTCGCCTCCTGCTCCCCTCATTGACTCTTGTTCACAATACTCACTGACATTCCTTCTCGTCCCTACTCTCCACTTCCTTCTACGTGTCACCCGCTACTCCAGATCCCCTGCCTCGGTACGCTCCGACCCTTCTTCGCTGATGCCGAGCAAATCACCCTGACCCATTTTCCTTCTGCCAGCTTGCTGCAAGCGCGGCGACGCCGCCGCATGCCGGTGGAGCGACGATACACCGACCAAGGAGGCCGAGGTACAGCCTTTCGCGCTTACGAGCGATATGGTCAAGCTGGCGAGGCGGTTGCAGGCGCTCGAGGTGCGCTTTCTCTCCTTCGACGAAGGCCCCTCTTCTTCATCGCCTCTGTCTAATCTTCATCGTTGCGTGTTCTGTCTCGAATTGCAGGAGTGGGCGAACCAGCTCCCGCCAGAACTCCGTGTCCTCGCCCCGCCGATGCAGGACTTTCAGCCCGAGATCTACGCGAGCAAGGTCAAGGCGAGCACGAAGGAGAGGCTCGCGAAGGAGAAGCGCTCGGACTCTCGCGGTCGCAGCATCGGCGTTCACTCGGAGGACATTCCCCTCCCCCTCCCCTCTTCCTCCTCTCGAAGCTTCAGCCACCAGCACCAGCACGACGACGAGCACGACGAGGGCGACAGCGTCCTCCCGAGCGCGGCGCCAAGCCGTGACTTGAGCGATACGGAAGACGCCGCGGTCAAGCTCGAGTCGGTGGCGTTCAACGCCAAGGCGCCCAACGCCGTCTACCACCCGCAGGACTCGCTGCCCTTCTTCGACACGATCTCGCCCGGCGGGCGCGGGCAGGTCTCGAACCAGGTCAGCTTCGACGCGGCGGCGGAGCTGACGCCCATGTTGACGAGCATCGTCGCGCGGCCGATCCTGTGGGAGGGCCCGTGGTCGTCCTCGGCGCTCGGGTTCGAGATGTGCATGACGCTCGACGACTTGATGGCTTCGAGGAAGCGGATTCTCGATGCGGTCTGGCCGTACATGCCGAACAAGCAGTTGTCGTTCAAGCTCATCGAGAAGGTTCGCCTACTTGCTCTCTCTTCCCCGTGTCATTTCCGACTGACCCAGCGTCTTGACGCAGTACTGGATCGAGGTCGACTGGTTGCATAACATCCTCCACCGCAAGTCGTTCGAGGCCGAACACGAGCGGGCGTGGGAGATGATTGAAGGGGGGCGCCGGGACGAGATCGACCCGATGTGGCTGGCTATTTGGGCAATGGTGCGTTTGGCCTCCTCTTCCTCACTCCTCACGTTTACGTCGGGCTGACGTTCGCCATCACGCAGGTCTGCGCTCTCGCCATCGACGGTCTGCGCTGCCAGAACGCCAAGGTCGAGTTTACGCCGGAAGAGCGCACCGTCTGTCATCCGCTACTCTGGTATGCCGCCGCGCAGCGCTTCATGCGACTTGGAGACGGGATGGGTCGTCCGCAAGTACGCTCGATCCAGTGCGTCCTTCCATCTTTCCTCCCCCGGACCGACTTCCACCCAATGACTTCTTCCTCTGTTCCGCAGAGTCGTTCTCCTCCTCGGTCAATGGCTCCAATGCTCCGCCTGTTCCGGTCAAGCCATCTACTTCCTCTCCCTCCTCGCCAGCGGGATCCGCACCGCCCAGGTCCTTGGCCTGCACCAGCTTACGGACGACCCCTCGCACATGCCTCCGCCTGATCCAGCTTGGCCGCCGAATCCGTGCTCGATCAGGAGGGAGACGGCACTGAAGCTGTTCGGCTTGCTGAGCTTCTTCGACTGTACGTCTCCCTTGTCCCCATATCTGTTCTAGCACTTATTCCCTTGTCCGCTTCGACAGACATCTCGGCAACGACTCGGTTCCGCGGCTACATGCTCGACCCGCAGCAATGTTCAACGCCGCCCGTATCGAACGTCGACGAGGACCAGCTGTCCCCGCTCGAGTGGCGCATCAAGCCTCACCCGGACAACGTCCGCACCGACTCATCGTTTGACCGCGCCAAGTACTTCGTCTGCCGGGCGTGCGTGCTTCCTTTCTCCTCTCGCTCCTCGCTGACGACGCTTCTCTTGCAGCGCCCGCGACGTCTTCCAGAAGGTCGTCCAGCGCGACGCCACCTTTTCCTACGACACCGTCCTCGAGCTCGACCGCGAGTATCGCCGCATTCTCACCGACTTCGAGTCGGCGATCGTCTCACCCGGCAGGACGGCAGATGCGAACGTGCAGCAGTGGCAGGATCTCATTGTCCTTGAGAGTGCGTCCTCTTTCTTCCGCTCTCGCTCTACATGAGGCTGACTCTTTCCTCCGCTTTCAGGCGCCTACTTCCGAAGTCTCCGCCTACACCGCCCCTTTATGGCTCGCGACGAGTACTCCCGCAAGCGCTGCCTCGACAGCGCGGAGAAGGTCATCCGAGCCGATCTCGTCGTGCTCGCCTCGACCAACAACAACGTACGCAGCCTTGCCAGCCTCCTTGGCAAGCGATTACCGCATTGACACTCCTTTTCCCATTCATCAGGCCTGGTTCGCCTTTTCTCACGTCCTCGCCGCCGCCATCTGCATCTTCCACGACCTCTTTCGGCTCATCGACGAGGACGCGGGCGAGAAGCAGATTGAGCGGCGGAAGGAGATTCTCGTCATCGCCTTCGAGGTTTTCGGCAAGTCGGACGACATCGTCGTTCCGCAGCTGCGCTACGTCGTCCAAACCGGCTCGAGGATCCTCTCCGGCCTCTTCATGGCGGAGGAAAAGCGCCGCGTCACCCGCGCTGCCGCCGCCCTCGTTGGTAGCGTCCGGTCCACCGAGCCCGCCCCCGAGTCCTTTGCCGCTGTTCTCCAGCGCTTGACCAAGGAGGTCGCGACTCACCCCGCTCCCTTCAACAACGTTGCCCCTGCCGGGATCCCCTCTCCCATTCCGTACCCGACCGAGCAACCTCCCTTCTACCCCGGCCCGACGAATAACCCCCCTACCTCCGCCTCTTCCGCCTACTCAGCTCCTCCTCACCCGTCTGGCCTCCCCACTCCCGTTCCAGGCGCTGGTTCCGCCTCGTCCATGTTCGCCATGGGCGATCAGCCCAGCTTCTCACTTCCGGCCTTCCACGCCGCCCCCGAGACCTACGCCGCCGTCGACTTCCTCCGCGAAGCAGGCCTCCCGTCTTCCTTCAACCTCGACCCGAACGACTTTTCCCTCGCTCCCGGTGCGGGACAAGGGCCGCTCAGCGCGCAGGCCAACGGCGCTGCCGTCCCGCCTTTCCACGAGCAGCACCCTCAGCATCCTCAGCTACAACCTGGTCTCGCTCACCTCGGCGCGCCCGCGGCGGTTCCCCTCCCGAACGGCGCCTTCTCGAGCGGACTGTACACGCAGCCGGCAGCGGCGGCCGGGATGGACTGGTCGTTCGCCTCCGACGCGACCGGGATCGGCGAGGACCCGAGCAAGCTCTCCGGCAGCGCACTCTTAGACTCGTTGGCGGGCGGAGTTTGGTAGACAACACGTATATCGCGACGTATCTATCTCCCTTTTCTCTTCAATTGATTGTAGTGAGGCGGAAGACGTAGGAGTTACAACAGAGTACGAGGTCTAGAATGCGATAGGAGCAGTACAACACGCCCTTAGATCTCGATCTCCATCGTTCCGGCTCCTTCTCTAAACGCCTCGCCCTCCAACGCCGCCGCCGCCTCGTCCGCCTCGCTCCTCCGCTTCTGCTGGTCGAGCAAGAACTCGAGCGTGAACGAGTTGTCGTCGCTGAGCTTGACAATGCTCTCCTGCACGTCCGTCAACCCCTTCTGAATTGCGCGGAACGTCGCCGCGTGCTCACCGCGGTGGTCGTGCAGAGCGCGACCGTGCGCCGCGAAGAGGGACGAGATCCACACCAGGTGGAACTCGATGTGCGGGGACTTGTCGAATTGGGAGGCGAGGAAGCGGAGGACGGGCTCGAGGTAGGTGAGGGGGAGTTGGCGGCAGAGGAGGGGGACGGCGGAGGGAGGGATGGCCTCGTAGACGGTCTGGATAAGGGGACGCTCGTTGAGCCGGAGGGACATGACGAGCGCCTTGAGGTAGTGCTTGTCGTCGTAGAGCGTTTCTCGGATCGTCGCCGGCGTGATGTCGACGTCGAGCTCGAACGGGTCAAAGGTGAGATCGTCGTCGAGCGAGTAGACGAGCAGGCCCTCGGTCGACGCCGCCGCCCATGCGCGTCCCGTCGGCGAGAAGCGCACGCACTTTGTCCGCGCTTCGGGGCGGTACTTCCGCCGCGAGGCGTCGCCGCCGCGCACACCCGGGAGGGTCTTGTCGAGCCGGTCGTCGAGGTCCTCCATCTCGCCGCGGTCGTCGAGGAGCTCGCGCGCGCCCGCCTCGGTCAGGTTGCGCGAGTCAAGGAACTCCTGCGTGCCGTCGAGCGACAGGTTCTGGCTGATCTGGAACCGCCGGAGGAGGACGCCGTCGCGGGCGTCGTACAGGCAGACGTACTTCGAATTGCCGCCGGCGAGGACGCAAGCGCCGTCCGCCGTGTACGACAGCGAGTTGAACGACTTGCCGGACGAGTTGTTCGCCGCCGTGACCCGGTCGTCCGCCTTCCTCCCGCCCGAGATGTCCTTCCTCCCCTCGATCAACGTCCGCTGCGTCCCGTTCTGCACGTCCCAGAACGTGATCTGCCCGTCGAGGGTCGAGACGGCGACCTCCTTGCCGTCCGGGCGGAACGCGAGCGCGAGCGCGTCGGCCTTGAGCTGGAACGGCTCGACCGCCGAGCTGCGCCCGTACACGTCCCACACGCGGATCGACTTGTCCCACGACGCCGAGACGAGGCGGTCGCCGAGCGGCGAGAAGGCGAGCGCCGACACGGGGCCCTCGTGGCCCGCGAGGACGTCGACGAGCTTGCCCGTCTGAGTCGACCACATGTAGATCTCGAAGCCGTCGCCGGTGCCGCCGGCGCAGACGATCTCGCCGGAAGGATCGACCGCGAGCGAGTTGAACTGGACGGGGGCGGGGGTGGTGAAGGTGCGGAAGTTGCGGTAGCGGATGAGGTCGAAGGCGCGGACGGTACCGTCGAGCGAGGCGGAGAAGACGACCTGGCCCTGCTTGGCGAACTCGACGGCGGTGATGGCGGACGAGTGGTCCTCAAAGGTCACGTAGCAGAAGCCGGACGTGGCGTTCCAGATCTTGACCTTGCCGTCGTCGCCGCCGGTGACGACCTGCTGGCCGTCGGTCGAGAATGAGAGGGTGTTCATGTCGAAGTAGTGGCCCTGCTGCTTGAGAACGTACGACTCGGACTGCCACTCCCACACGAGGAGCTGCCCAAGCTTCGAGGCGCCGAAAGCGAGCCACTCGCCGGAGGGGTTGACGGCGACCGAGGTGATCTTCTCTTGCGAGACGGAGAGGGTGTGGACGTTGGTGAAGGAGGGCATCTCCCACAGTCCGAAGACGCCGTTGGAGAAGCCGACGATGAGGAGGTTGGAAGGGGCGTGGAAAGTGGTCGAGACGACCTTGGCGGGGGTCTGCATAAAGTAGTGGCGCTGCTGGATGCCCCACCGGGTGAGAGCGATGGTGTTGTCGGGGCCGCTGGAAGTCGAAGCGACGGCGTTGCCATTCATGCCGAGCGCCACCTCCTCATCCGACTCGTCGTCGCTCTCCTCGTCGTCCTCCTTCTTGCCCCAGGTGAAGACCGCTCCGTCGCGCGAGACCGTGTAAATCTGAGGGTTAAATGTCAGCGTGATCGCGAAGAAGAAGAGAAGGTAGGCGCACCGTCTTGTGGTCTTGCGAGAAGTAGGCGGCAAGAACGGAATCGCGGTGGCCAGCGAAGGTCTTTGGCCGGTAGCCTTCGACCGGGTAGAGGGTGTAGAGGCGACCGGTCATGTCCTTTGAGGTGGTCAGGAAGAACCTGTAGGTTCGAGGAAGGAGAAGTAAGCAAGGGTAGCAAGGTCGGGAGGAGAAAAGGGACGAACCGAGAGTCGGCACTCCACGTCATGGACAGGACGTCGTCGTAGTGACCGGTGTACGTCCGGTGGAGATTGAACGGCGCAAACTCGCGGGCCAGGTGGGACGGGGTCTGCCAGACCTGGACGTGCGAGCCGTGTGTCACGGCGATGAACCTGCGCAGACGGGGTCAGGCGGACTCTCCGGAGCCGGTCCTGCGAGAGCAGTACGCACTTGCCGTCCGGCGAGAATTTGATGTCCCGCACGGGCTTCTTGAAGTTGATGTGGTGAAGAACCGTCGAGCGCCTAAAGTTGACGAGGACAGCGCGGCCATCTGCGGGAGGCAAAGCGGGTCAGAGCCCGTCAGGGAGGCGATCGCATGGAAGGCGTACCTTCGTCGACGCTGATGAGGACGTTGGCGTCGGGCGAGAGAGCGATGCGGGCGATGTTCTTGCGGTTCTCGAAGGCGAGAGTGCGGGACTTGTTGCTGCAGGTGGGCGAAGCTCAAGGTCAGTTTGTCGTGTTCTGCAGACGCCATAGCGCGCCCCTGGAACCCTCATCGCGGGCTGCATGGCGACCACAGCTCCGGTTCACCGCCTCGTCCTCCGAAACGAGCTCCGCCTCTCTCGAAGTGCGACGAGCTGGACTGACTTGACGAGGTCGAAGACGGAGACGCGGTTGCCTACGGGGCTGATGACTGAGTTGCCGTCTGGGGTGTACAGGACGTTGCCCTGGGTGTAGACCGCTCCCGCCAAGTTGCTGAACCGGAACGAGCTCGCGGCGGGCGTCTTGTACAGCGCGCTCGAGGTAGAGGCGACGGCCATGCTGTGTGCAGTGGTACACGCCTGGCTAGACCAGCAGCAGGAGCAAAGTGAAGCGGAGGTGGACAACCCTCTCCTCCTCGACTTCAAGCTCAGCCTCGGACCGCTTTGCTCGCTACTCTCGTCCTCTTCTGGACCACTTCGGACACTTCGATCGGCAGTCTACGGCGCTCGACCGACTCGGCCGTGCAACTCTCTCGTCTACTTGTCCACAATCCACTGTGCGCCCCACCCGTCGATGCCGCCGAGAGGCATTACCGCCTCCTTCTGGCGCGGAGGAACCTCGCGCGGCCTTCTCTTCCGCGCAGAGACGCTTGCACCATACTCGCCCGCCGTTCGCGACCGCATCATCCTCACCGCCCTCGGTTCGCCCGATCCCGCTGGTCCGTCTGCTTCTCCGCCTCTCGCTTCCGCTTGCGGCTGTTGACGCTTCCTGCTTCCGCATCTCTAGGACGGCAGATCAGCGGGCTCGGCGGCGGAGTCAGCAGCTTGAGCAAGGCTGCGATAGTGAGTGTGCCGGGAGAGGGGAGAGAGGCGCAGGAGGTGTACGGCCAGCTGCCTGGCGTCAGCTGGGCCGACGACGGGTCCCGAGACGGAGTAGGAAAGTGGGACCTCGTCTACCGCTTCGCTCAGGTCGGGGTGAAAGAGCCCGTCCTGGACTGGTGCGCCTTTTCTTCCCTTCTTCCTCCGCTGTTTTTTCTGACACCCGGCTTTCTCTACAGGAGCGCATCCTGCGGCAACATGTTCACCGCCGCCGCCCTCGCCGCCATCTCCACCCCCTTGGTCCCCTACACGACTCTCTTCTCCCGCTCGCGCTCTCTTCCCCCTCCGCCTGCCGACGGACCCCTCATGCTCCCACTCTCCATCCTGTCCGCTTCGAACGGCGTGCTCATGCGCGCGAGGGTACCCGTCGACCCGATTGCGCTGATGCCGTGGGAGCCGAAACCGGGAGAGGGTGTCGAGATCGCCGGCGTGCCCGGGCGGGACGAGGCAGGCATCGAGGTGGAGATGCCGCTCGAGACGGGAGACGGGAGCGCAGGAAGTGGGCTGGTCACTGGTCGGCCGAGAGACGTGGTCAAGCTGGAGGATGGGAGCGAGGTGCGTCTCTTTTGCGCCCCTCGCATGCCTTCCCACTGACCTTTGTCCTCCATGCACTCAGGTCGCCGTCTCCCTTCTCACCTCCGGCCTGCCGAACATTTTCTTGCCCCTCTCCTCCCTCCTGTCCCTTCCGCACTCCTTCCCAACCAACCTCCTCACCCTCCCCGCCTCCGACCTGACCGCCCACCCCGTCCTCCCCTCCCTGCTTGAAACGATCCGCACCTCCGCCGCCCAGCAGTTCGGCCTCCCCCTCTCGCTCGCGAGCCCGAAGATCACCCTCGTCGGTCCTATGCCGGAAGAAGGGTACGCCACCACGGCCGGAACGCGAGTCGAGAAGGGCGAAGCGGACCTCCTCGTCCGCGCGGTCTCGTCGGGCGACTTCCACGCCACCATCCCGGGCACGACGCTCGGCGCGCTCAACCTCGGCAAGGGCACGCCTGGGTCCGTGATTCACGAGCTCACCTCCGGTACCTCCTCCATCGGCGGGAAGGACGAGGTTGTCACGGTCCGAGCGGGGCACGCAGCCGGCGTCGCCGAGTCGAGCGTGAGGTTTGTGGATGGGAGGCCGGAGAGCGTCGTGATGGTCAGGACAGCGAGAGAGATCATGAGAGGGGAGGTTATGGTGCCAGAAGCGGTTTTCTGGGAGGCGAAGTAGATGGGGACGGCGTCTAGGTGGCGCGCGACGGTGATACAGACACTTCATCCTGACGGGGACTCCTCGCAGCAAGGGAGCAGACGCGGGAGGAATTGAGAATGAGGAAGTGTGCAATGAGGACGAGACGCAATGCCCTTTCGACAAGCGCCGAAACGCTCCATCGCTACAGCCTGCGCAACCTGCCATGAGTGCTGCCTCCCTTGCCGCGCACGCCAGCGCGGCGATCCCGGTTGCGTGCTGAGAAGCGAAAGCAACCGGACGAAGCGGAAGAAAAAGCGGATAGTAGCTCTCCAAGCCCGCTAGCCGGGGTTTCGAGCTGCTCCAACGCTCTGAAGAGTGCATGTGATCGGCCTTTCGTAGAGCAAGAAGCGGAAGCAGGCGTAGGGAGCGAAGAGAGCATCAGTGGGGAGGAGGAAGACGAGCGGACAACGAGGACGAAGCGGGCCACGGTGGCTGTTGTGCGCCACTCGCCGGCATGCAGAGAAGAAGTTGCTGGAAGTGGGCAGCGTCTGGACCGGATCGGTGAGGGACGACGCGAGGACTGAGGCGTGGAAGCGGACAGAAACTCGCGAGGTCGAGAGCAAGCCAGCGCTCGCCTCTCTCCTTCTTCCACACCCAAGCCTCTGCTTGCCACTTTGTACGTCCACCGTGCAGCACCTGCGCACGCTCCGTGACCTGTACTGACGGCGTTGGCTCTGTCTCCCGCCCTCCTCTCTTCCTCGCACCTGCTCCCCCTCGTGCTCCCACTCACCTCCTGCAACCCGCTCGGCACGCTCACGGATCCTTTGCCAACCTACTCGGAACCTTTCTGTCGCCCCGACCGCACGCGACATCCTCTTCGCCGCCTCCTTGCGCCTTCTCCTTGCTCTCCCTCCCTCGTCCCTCCTCGACCACCTCCGCACCCTTCTGTGCACGTTCGACGACCCGCGCAGCATCATGAGCGAATCGTTCCAGTTCCAGGCTGAGATCACTCAGCTCCTCGACCTCATCATCAGTGCGTTCCGCGTCCTCGCTCCGTCCACTCCCTTCTCGCCTCAGTGGCGGCCTCTTGCGGTTCTTTGACGCCTCTCTTGTCCGCCCTGCGTAGACACCTTCTACTCGAACAAGGTGCGTCAGCCTTTGTCGCATCTGGCAGCCGCTGGCGGTTTCCGACTCGCCGGCACTTTCGGACGTTGCTGACCACCTCCTCCTTCTCCCCCGTTTGCAGGAGATCTTCCTTCGCGAGCTCATCTCCAACTCCTCCGATGCCCTCGACAAGGTCCGCTACTCGGCCCTCACCGACCCGACCCAGCTCGACACCGAGAAGGAGCTCTTCATCCGCCTCATCCCGGACAAGGCGGCCGGCACCCTCACTATCCGCGACTCTGGTATCGGCAGTACGTAGCACATCCGCCTCGTCTCTTCCCGAAGAAGCAAGCGAGACTGACCTCTGTCTCCGCGCAGTGACCAAGGCTGACCTCGTCAACAACCTCGGTACCATCGCCAAGTCCGGCACCAAGGCCTTCATGGAGGCTCTCTCCTCGGGCGCTGATATCTCCATGATTGGCCAGTTCGTGCGTCGCTGTTCCCGCTTGGTTTTTGCCCATCTTGCCCGTCGTTGACCCTTTTCCTTGTTTTTCTCCTCTCAGGGTGTCGGTTTCTACTCCGCCTACCTCGTTGCCGACAAGGTCACCGTCATCACCAAGCACAACGACGACGAGCAGTACATCTGGGAGTCGTCCGCCGGCGGCACGTTCACCATCACCCAGGACACCGTCAACCCGCCCCTCGGCCGCGGTACCCAGATGATTCTCCACATGAAGGAGGACCAGCTCGAGTACCTCGAGGAGAAGCGCATCAAGGACATCGTCAAGAAGCACTCCGAGTTCATCTCCTACCCGATCCAGCTCGTCACCACCAAGGAGGTCGAGAAGGAGGTTGAGGAGGAGGAGGAGGTCGCCGAGGACGACAAGCCCAAGATTGAGGAGGTTGACGAGGACAAGGAGAAGAAGAAGAAGGTGCGTCTGCGTGTTTGTCGTTTTCTTCTGCGCTTCCTGCTGACCCTCTTCCCTCCCACAGACCATCAAGGAGTCCGTCACCGAGCAGGTCGAGCTTAACAAGACCAAGCCGCTGTGGACCCGCAACCCGCAGGACGTCACCCCGGAGGAGTACGGCGCGTTCTACAAGTCGCTCACCAACGACTGGGAGGACCACCTCGCCGTCAAGCACTTCTCCGTCGAGGGTCAGCTCGAGTTCAAGGCAATCCTCTTCATCCCGAAGCGCGCGCCGTTCGACCTCTTCGAGTCGAAGAAGAAGCGCAACAACATCAAGCTCTACGTCCGCCGCGTCTTCATCATGGACGACTGCGAGGACCTCATCCCCGAGTACCTCAACTTCATCAAGGGTATCGTCGACTCGGAGGACCTCCCGCTCAACATCTCGCGTGAGACCCTCCAGCAGAACAAGATCCTCAAGGTCATCCGCAAGAACCTCGTCAAGAAGGCGCTCGAGATGATCCAGGACATCGCCGAGGACAAGGACAACTTCAACAAGTTCTACGAGGCCTTCGGCAAGAACCTCAAGCTCGGCATCCACGAGGACGCCCAGAACCGCTCCAAGCTCGCCGAGTTCCTCCGCTTCTACTCGACCAAGTCGGGCGACGAGCAGACCTCGCTCAAGGGTGCGTCCGCGCTTGCCCTTTTCTCCTTTGAACCCGTGCTGACCCTCTCCCACGCGCAGACTACATCACCCGCATGCCCGAGCACCAGAAGAACATCTACTACCTCACCGGCGAGTCGCTCTCGCAGGTCCGCGACTCTCCCTTCCTCGAGATCTTCAAGAAGAAGGGCTTCGAGGTTCTCCTCATGGTCGACCCGATCGACGAGTACGCGACCACGCAGCTCAAGGAGTTCGAGGACAAGAAGCTCGTCTGCGTCTCGAAGGACGGCCTCGAGCTCGAGGAGACGGACGAGGAGAAGGCCGCGCGCGAGGAGGAGGGCAAGCAGTTCGAGGACCTCACCCGCACCATGAAGGACATCCTCGGCGACCGCGTCGAGAAGGTTGCCATCTCGAACCGCATCGCCGACTCGCCCTGCGTCCTCGTCACCGGCCAGTTCGGCTGGTCCGCCAACATGGAGCGCATCATGAAGGCCCAGGCTCTTCGTGACTCGTCCATGTCGTCTTGTGAGTCTCACGCTCTGTCTCGACTTTTCTCCCTCTCCTCGACCGCTGACGCTCCCGTCTCCCCGCCCCGCAGACATGCAGTCGAAGAAGACGCTCGAGATCAACCCGTCGAACGCGATCATCAAGGAGCTCAAGAACAAGGTCCAGGAGAACGCCACCGACTCGGCCGTCCGCGACCTCGTCGTCCTCCTGTACGAGACCGCCCTCCTCACCTCGGGCTTCTCGCTCGACAACCCGGTCGACTTTGCCACCCGCATCCACTCGATGATCTCGCTCGGCCTCTCGATCGACACCGAGGAGGAGCCGTCCGCTGCCCCGGCCGCCGAGGAGTCGGGCGACGTCCCCCCGCCCCTCGAGGCTGCCCCGTCGTCGATGGAGGACGTCGACTAGGCTTGTCGTCTGAGTAATTGGTGGTCGCGCGTTTCGGGTCCTTCTGCCTAGCTTGTTCGTTTTCCCCCTTCTCCTTTTCTAGTACAGTCTTACAGACGCAAAAGATGAGTTCCCGCATCGAGGCCGCCCGACTCGCTCGTTTCTCGGAGAGGTAAGCTGAGAGGAATCCGGGCAGGCGCCAGGTCTTGGGCGTGGGCGTCGTGCGGCACGTCTGCCCTTTTTCTTCCTCCCCTTCCGCCCCTCCCCTCGCCTTCGCGCCTCGCTCCGCCGCTGTGGCTGCTCCTCTCCTCGTCGTTCCACTGTCTGCGGTGAGCGGACGAGCGCCGCATCCTCGTCTGCGCAGTACCTTCGGTGTCAAAACGCGACGCGTTTTCCTCCTCCTCCTCCTCGACGCGCCCTTCCAAACTTACTCTCTCCCCCGGCTCTCCACTGCATCTGCTTCCGGATGCGATCGTGTCGGCCATTCGGGCATCCTGTCGCTCAACTTGCCCGTCGTCGCCGCCGTGCAAGCCGCCGCTGCTTGCCCTCCTCTTCTTGCGCATCTCTCCGAGTCGCCCGCTGGCATGGCTCGCTCTCTCGCTTCTCCCGCCCTCTTCCTCTTCCTCACCGTCCTCCCGGCGCTTGTCACGGCACAGGGTCGCTTCCCATGCACCCTCGTCAACGGCGATGGCACTCTCGGCCCCGACCAAACGGAGTGCAACAGCGCCGTCCTCGTCGCGCCCGGTACGGCCACTGGCGACACAGGCACACAGGGGGATGGGCTCACTCCGGTTGACCCGACGTGTGTCCAGGCGCCGTCGAGCGGACTGTACTTCTGCGGTTTTGCCGGAGCAGTGTGCGCTTTCTCTCTCCTTCCGCGATGCTTTTCTTGCCACACTGACGGAATCTTCGCCTCTCGGGCAGCTGTACGACGGATGCCGACTGCGACAACGGTTACTGCTCGAACGGCGTCTGCGGGCGCGCCTTTCCTGTCTTTTCTTCCCGTCTTCTTCCACAGCCTGCATCTCGACAGGCTCCTCTATACGTCCCACCCGCATTAAGTGTCTAACTTGATGTCGTGTCCAGCGGCGGATTCGGCGCGTCGTGCTCGCGGGACTCGGACTGCTCCGGCTTCCTGTGCGTTCTTGTCCGGGACTGCTCTTCCTCTTGTCCCCACTGAGCGCTCTCGACCGGCAGATACTGCCTGACCCCCAGCTTCGGCGAGACGGCGTCCAAGACCTGCGGCGGGCTGGGAGCTTATTGCGGCGTGCGTCGTATTCCTCTGGGTCTTGCCTTGCCGTTCTTCTGTTCTGGCTAACGCATTCACCTCCTTCTGACAGGACGTTGATATCGGGAACGTCGAGGGTGCCACTCAAGACCACACTTGCGCGTCGGGCTACTGTGATCCTCTGTACATTCTCTCTCCTCCTTTTCCCGCCCCGCCTGCTGACAATCTCTGCTCTTCCAGCACGACTAGCTGCGCCGACATGCCTGGGACCGGTAGCTCGACGACTACCACTACAGCTCCCGCTTCCTCCACCACAACTCAGCCGCCGACAACCTCCTCGCCCACCTCGTCCTCCCTCTTCACCGCTTCCGGCGCCATCACGACCTCGAGGGCTATCGCGGCTCCTGTCTCGGTCCAGTGCGCCGACACGGCTGCGTGGAATGGGTGCCTGGCGGGGGCTCTCTACGCCTTCAACTGCTGCCAGTCAGTGCGAGCCTTTCTCCACCCAGCTTCCACGGCCTCTTCCCTGATATTCTCCTCCTCGCAACAGGGCTTCGACCTCTGCACCGCCATCTTCCAGTCCAACGAGCAGAACTGCATCAATGTTGGCGCCGGCTACTACCCCTGCACGTCGACCTCGGCGGAGGATGTTGAGGAGTGCTGTGCGAGCGTTTTCGCGGCTTACTTCGGCGAGGGCGGAGGAGACGCGTGTGCCGCGTAGGATAATGGAGGATTGGCTCGATGTGCGACCGAATATAAGGCTTCCGACTGGCGCTCTCGCCGGCGCAACGATGCAGGAGGGGTGAACGAGGGCGACATCGCCCGCGAAGGCGCGGGGCAGCGAGCGACCGGGTCAGCCTGATATTGTCGCGGTTCTTGCTGTCTGGAAAAGCGTGCGAGCTGGCTCGTGAGCAAGTGAGGCCATGGTTCGAGGAAGAAGATGCTTCTCGAGGTTGCCTTCAGCCTCTCGCTCTCACATCGCTCGTACGGCCGTTTGCGACCTCCGAGTGGCGCTTCAATACTCACACGAAGTAGACACTGCTGCACTGCGCCCTCCGCGGGTCCTCTTCGTCGACTTCGCTCCGCCTCCTTCGCCTCATCTCTTTCTCGCTTTCCCGCCTTCGCCAGTCCTCGCGGGCGCGCAGAGGAAGCTCTGAGCCGGTACACTCCTCCTTACTCACCGCTACCAGCTTCAGCCGTCTCGCGCGACCCACACGCCAGCCCTCGCCAGCCTCGCTCCTCCTTCGCCCCTCCTCGTTCTCGTCTGTCACATCACATACCCGCTCGAGACTTGCGCGGGGGATGCTGGACGGTCTCAAGGCTGCAGTACGAGGGTAGCAGGCCGCCCGCGAGGCTTCCCAGCTACGCACTTCTCGCTTTTCTCGCTCACTTCGCCCGTCCCACCTTCGGCCAAGCCCAAACCTCGCTTCCGTTCTTCCGGATCCAGTGCACGGGATCCCATGGCCACGTCAGAGGGGGCTCGGTATAAAGGGTGCGCCCTCCGCCTCTTTCCTCCCTTCTCCTTCCTCACCCTCACTCGCGTCCTCACCAGCCCTCTCCCACCTTCACCCTCTCCACATCATGCGCGCCGTCTTCCTCCTCTCTGCGCTCGCCGCGCTCGCCCTCGCCCGTCCTGGTGAGGACTACGGTGCGTCGATGCCCTTCCCGGCTGCCCCTCCCCTTCCCGCTGACCTTACCTCCCGTCACACGCGCAGGCAAGAAGGACAAGGGCGGCAAGGACATCCTCATCAACAACGAGAAGAAGGTCAAGGAGAAGGAGCTCAAGGTTTCCTTCAAGGAGGTGAGCCTCTGCTTTTCCCTCTTCTTCCGTCGTCCTCCCCAGCTGACTCGCCTGCCCTCGCGCAGGTCTGCTACCGCAACCTCTACGCGAACGTCGAGGAGTTCAAGAAGGAGACAGAGAAGGAGATCCTGATCAAGGACAGTGCGTCGCCTTTCCTCCTCTTCCTCTTCCCGCCGCGAGACTGACTCCCCTCCGGTTCGCCTCGCGCAGAGAAGGGCAAGGACGTCTTCATCTTTGACGGCTTCCGCAAGGACGAGAACAATGTCGAGTTCTACTTCCGCGAGTTCTGCTACAAGGACTTCAACTTCAAGAAGCACAACGAGGACGGTACGCTGCGTTTTCCTCTCCCTCCTTCCGCCCTCGCACTGCTGACCCTCTCGCTCTACCTGCACGCAGAGAAGAAGACCCAGATCGCCAAGATCGGCATCAAGCGTGGCTGTGCGTCCTTTCTCTCCCCTCGCACTCACCCTCCCGCTAACCTCACCTGCCAAACCCCCAGTTGATGAGAAGAAGGAGAAGAAGCACGACGACAAGGACGACAAGAAGCGCTTCGACTGGAAGTGCAAGGACGGGTCCGACTTCTTCGATTTTGACGGTGCGGGCTCTTCCCTTTCCCCCTCCCACTTCTGGGACTGACACCCGTTGCCACATCGCCCACAGGCTTCGACTTCGACAAGAACGACAAGTTTGACCACGGCAAGGACCGCAAGTTCGAGCACAAGGAGAAGGAGAAGGACCACGACCGCAAGGGGAAGCACGATGGTAGGCCCCTTTTGTCGCGCTTTCTCCTCTCGCCTCGCTTCGCGCTGACCTACTCCGCACTCGGCAGACAAGTGGGGCAAGTGTAATCGGGAGCTGCAGCGACGGTAGGAGAGATGAGAATCGCCCAATGCAATACAGAAGAACAACCCTACGAACCTGCAGCGACGGTAGGAGAGATGAGAATCGCCGAAGAAGAAGAGCAAGAAGCTCGACCTCCGGCGACCCCCTCCCGTGCTGCAAGCAAAACTTCCTCCTTCTCACTGCTCCTCCTCCTCGTCCACCCCCTCGGTCTCGTCTCCCATCTCCACCCAGCTCACCGCCGCCAGCTCATTCCCTTCAGAGAGCGTCCGCTCACAGCAAGCACGACGGTGCGCTTCTCCTTCTCTCTCCCTCTCTCCGAGTTCCCCTTCCTGGCTGACCTCCCCTTCTCTTCCGCAGGCAAGGACTATCGTGCCTAGACGCCTTCTCGCCCCTCCTTCCTCGGCACGGGCTCCCATTCCGCTCTCTTTCGCGCCTAATGCTGACCCGCCTACCTCCGCCAGCTCTCCCCAAAAGAGCCTCGACTGCTCCTGTCCCCCCTTTTCCCTTGCACTGTTCACCCTTCTTCCGCTTCCCATTTCTCCTCGTTTTCTTCTCCCTCTTCCTCGTAGCGTCTTCGACCTTTCTTTCCTTTCCGCGACGAGGCCCCATTTTTGCCTTCCCCTTGATCCGCCTCGTTCGTGCGTGATCTGCGCTGGGTCAGGCAAGGGGCTCGTGACGTCGATACGAGTCCTTGATTTCGTTTTGTAGGCGCGGGAAAGCTACGCGAGTGGACACAGGGGGGACTAAGGAGGCGGGGGACACGAACGCCAACGACGGAGGGCACAGAAGAGAGCTGGCAGGGGTGGTACTCGTACTGAAGACGCAGGAGGAGAGATGCAAGAGGGTCTGCGCAAGAGGGGAGATTAGGGAGACAGGGCGGTTGGGGTAGGCTTTTGGGGAGAAAAAGAGGGAGGAGTACAGGTTCAAAGGCGGGCGAGACGGCACGAGTAAGGTGCTTCTGGCGAAGGAAGAAGGGGATGCGGCGGAAACGTCGGAGAGCGAGGCGGGGGGTGGTAGCGGGTAGGGGAAGAGGGCGAGCGAGCCCGCCTTAGGCAACCTCCATGTCAAACATAGTTTCCTCGCCCTCCTCGCCCACGGCGCTCGCCCCGCTCGACAAGTCGCTCAGACCGCTCTCCATCCTGAGCGGCGCCGGCGCTCTCAGCAGCGAGCCCGTCCCGTTCCCGTTCCCGTTCCCGTTTGGCAGCGGAGGAGGAGGCGGGTGCAGCTGCAGCTCGTTCTGCAGAGGGCTGCGCAGCGAAGGCGACGAGGACAGGACGGACGAGGGGTCGCCACCTTCACGCGTCTTGGTCGACATGCGCCGCGCGAGCGCCGAGCCGGGCGCGATGCCGTTCGAGCTGGGCGGGCTCGCAGCCGCGGCGGCGGCGTAGCTCGTCCCGCTGCTGAGCAAGCTCGAGGGGGGCGTCTCGCCCGTGTGCGCCGGGGGGACGAGGTGCAGCCTCGACAGGCCGGCTGCGAGTCCGCCGGGGAGGGACGAGCCCGGGAGCGCGAGGGACGCGTTCGTGTTGGGCGAGAGGCCGGACTGCGGGTACCGGAGCTGGTGCGGCGAGGTTTGGTGGTGGTGGGCGGACGGGGCGGTGGCGACGGTGGCGAAGGACGCTGAAGAGGAAGGAGGAGGGAGACGCGCGGCGTCGTTGAAGGAGGCAGAGTAGATCCCTGCACCAAGCGGGTTGAGGCCCGGCCGTCCTCCGCCGGCGGAAGAGGAAGACGCGGCCCCGCCGCTGCTCAGCGTCGCGGAGAGGAGGCTCGACGTCGCGCTCGCGGCCGGGTGGTGGTCGTTGAGCGTCGAGACGGACGACGACAGGATCGGGCTCGCGGTCGTGCTCGTCGTGCTCGCGGCCGTCCCCCGACTCTGCGAGAGGAGCGACCGCGTCGGCGGCTCGTACGGCTGCGCGGACGGGTTGTGCCCCTCGACGCTCGAGCTGAGCAGGCCCCAGCTCGGTCCCGCCCCGCCGATAGCAGCGATGGAGGACGACGACCTCGCACCGAGAGAAGGAGGTGTCGGGACGACCGCGACTGGCGCGGGCGGCTTCCCTGCGGCGAGGAGCAGGTCGGCCGGGACAGACTTGCTGTTCAGGTCGCCGAACGGGTGGGACGGCGTGAGGGAAGACGAGAGGAGGGACGAGTCGCGCGCGAGGCTGGACGGGCCGTGCAGCCCTCCGCCGCCGAGGCCCGAGACGCCCGCCGAGTTGCTGTGCGCGCGGAGAGTGCGGCGGCGCATCTCCTCCGGCGTGAGGAGGTCGTTGAGGCTCGACGGGAGGAACGCCTCGTCGAGCCCCGCGTCGTCGTCCTCGTCGTCCTCGTCCAGCACGAGCGCGTGCTCCTCCGCCGCCGCGAGGCCCTGGATTGTCCATGGCGCATGCTGAGGCTGCTGCTGCTGCGAGCCGGAGCGGGCCATCTCGCCCGGCAGGCCCGAGTACCGCACAGGCGGCGAGCGCGGGAACGCGTCCTCGTTGCTGTCGTACGACGAGGGAATGAAGAGCCCCCTCGAGCCCGAGAAGGGCGACGTGCCAAAGATGGCTCCACCACCTCCTCCTCCTCCTCCGCCGGCCGCGCCGACGCTCGTGCTCGACCCGGGCACGGCGAGCGGAGGGGAAGAAGGCAGAAGGTCCGTCGCTCCCGACGCGCCGTTGAAGCTCAGCCTCGCCCGGCTGAGCGCCGCAACCCGCGACGGCGAGAGCGGCTCGCCGGCCGCACTCGTGCCCGACAGCCGGCGCGCCTGCTCACTCAACATTGCCTGCGCGGCGACGGACCCACGGCCGTTCGGCTGCGCGTACGGCGAGGACGGCGAGGTCGCGAAGTGGTGCGAGAGCGCCGAGGTCGTCGGGGCGATGAAGGTCGCGGTCGGGCCTTGCGAGAGGGTCGCGAAGGAGAGCGGGGAGTGAGGGACGCCGAACCCGCCTGTGCCGTCGGGGAGGGTGCGGTGCTGCATGCCGGGCGAGGAAGCGGGCGTGCGGTGGCCGAGGCTGTCTGGCGAGCCAAAGATGGCGTCGACGTCGCCGGCGTGGCTCGCCCCCGAGCTAGACGCCGCTCCGCCGCCGTTCGGGTGATGGTAGCCCGCCGCCACGGCGAGCTGGGCGAACTCGGCTGCGCGGGAGAGGTCGACGGACTGGCGCAAAGTCTGGACGAGCCCGGTGGTGCCGTCGACGAGGCGGGGCGACTGCGCCGTCACGTTCGTCGCGGTGACGAGGCCGTCCTGGCCGTTCGCCTGCGCTTCTCGAAGAGCCTGCTGGGCAGCGCGCTTGTTCTTGCGGTCGAAGCTGAGCGGCTGGCCGGGGAGGACATGCGCGAGGGCGCACTTGTGGCCAAACTTGCAGTTGCCCTTGGCGAACCACTGGCAGATAGGCTTGCCCTGCGAATTCGACTGGTGAGTACAGGGAGACGAGACAGCGGGAAGAGAGCGAAGAACGGCAGCGGTTCGATAGGAGAAAATGGGGAGGAGAGGGAAGTAGAAGCGAGACTGACGGTTCCTGGTTGAGCGAGGTCATGGGAGAAAGGGCAAGCTTTGCCGGCGGTGCACGAGTTGGCTGTGGCGCAGGATAGGAGGAGAGGGGAGAGATGATCAGGCGGCCATCCCGCGGTTTGGAGGAGCGGGAAGGGAGAGGGAGAAAGGTGCGCACCTTTGTAGAACTTGCAGGGTACGTGGGAGAGGTCCTTGGCTGTATCGGGTGGGAGAGAGCGGGGGAAGGCGGTGCAGGTGATCGGGACGAGGGATGGCGAGAGTTGGCGGGGAGCGAGAGGGAGTCAGCCCAGAGTCGCTCTCTCGGGCAGGGAGGAGCGCGAGAGTGGGAGGGTAGGGTGATGCGTACCTTTGGCAGCCTTCTTGGTGTGCTGCTGGGCTGCCTGTTGGGCGAGGAGGGCTGGGGAGGGGTACGCTCCTGTCCCCCCCACTCCTGGTCGACCGGCGAGTGGCGGCGGCGGCTGGGGCGGAGAGTGCGGTGGGATGGCGTGCATCGGGTGTAAGTGCGAGTGCGAGTGTACGGAGTGCTAGGTTGAGTGGTGAGGGAGGTCGAGAGGACGAGGAGCTGAGCGGGGGAGCGAGAGAGGGAGAGGGGGGAATGCTCCCGATCCAACGCGTGCAGGACGCGGTCAGAGGCACTCGGACAGTGCACGGGTGTAGGTGACAGGGGTGAGCACTGGTAGCAGGGAAGTGCAAGGAGGAGCGTTCGTTCGGGCGCACCACCTCGTCCGCTCTTGACCGCTTCCACTCGCTGCTTACACTGCTTCCAGCTCGTTGGAGCACCTCAGCAACATGCAGGGGAGGTTAGTCACCACCCTCGTGGCCACCCTCGCCCTCATCGCCCTCGTCCACGCTTCATCCACCCCCTCGTCCTCGTTCACCAACAACTGGGCCGTTCTCGTCTGCACCGCACGTCCAGCCCTTTCCCGCTTGCACACCCCCTTCAGACTGACCTCGTCGTCCTCCAAAGTCCCGCTTCTGGTTCAACTACCGCGTCCGTCCCCCTTTCCCCCTCTCGCACCGCCTCGCTCGCTCACCTCTTTCTCTTGACAGCACATGGCCAACACCCTTGCCATGTTCGTCCTCTTTCTTTCTCTCTCTTGCACTAATTCCTCACCGAGACTCGCCCCGCGCAGGTACCGCACCGTCAAGCGCCTCGGCATCCCCGACTCGCAGATCATCCTCATGCTCGCCGACGACGCCGCGTGCAACCCGCGCAACCCTTTCGCCGCGAGCGTCTACTCCAACGCCGACCGCAAGACCGACCTCTACGGCGACCGCATCGAGGTCGACTACAAGGGCGAAGAGGTCAGCGTCGAGACCTTCTTGCGCTTGCTCTCCGGTCCGCCTTTTCTTTTCTTCCTTCTCTGCCCAATTATTCGCTCATTCACCTAGCTCCCCTCTCGTCAGGCCGTCTCCCCGAGTCCACCCCCGCCTCGAAGCGCCTCATGACGGATGAGCGCAGCAACATCTTCGTGTACATGACCGGCCACGGCGGCGACGAGTTCCTCAAGTTCCAGGACAACGAGGAGATCTCGGCGTTCGACCTCGCGGACGCGTTCGGCGGGATGTGGGCCAAGAAGCGGTGCGCCTGTCCTTTCCCGCTGTTCTCAACAAGGAGGACAGAGGCTGAACCCGAGGGGGAAACAGCTACAACGAGATCTTCTTCATGGTGGACACGTGCCAGGCCAACACGCTCTACAGCAAGTTCTACTCGCCCAACATCCTCGCGACCGGCTCGAGCGAGAAGGACCAGAACTCGTACTCGGTGCGTCCTCTTTCTGCCCTATTTCTCTTCCAGGACGAAGCTGATCAGTGGGCGCGAGCAGCATCACGCCGACAACGACATCGGCGTCGCTGTCACCGACCGCTACACCCACCACGTCCTCACCTTCCTTGAGACGATCAACAAGACGTCAAAGGCGACAATGCAGAACCTGGTCCGCTCGTCCTCAGCCATCCCTTCTCACACCCAGACTAACCCTTTCCCACTCCTGCTTAGTTCGACACCTTTTCCTTCGAGGTCATCCACTCGACACCGGGCGTGCGGGACGACCTCTTCCCGCGCAGGCTCGACGAGACGCTCCTCACCGACTTCTTCGGCGGCGTCAGCGAGGTCGAGCTGAGCGAGGCGGCGGGGGCAGACGCGGCGGACGCGGTCGTCCTGGAGGATCAGGGGCGAAGTGGGAAGGAGGAGAGGCGGGCGAGGCCGTCGTCGAGGGGGAGGAAGCGACGACGAGACGCGGCGGAGGCGAAGGAGGAACAGGTGCGAAAAAGCGACACGGGCCTGGCTCTCGCGGGTGGAGTGGTCGCACTACAGCTAGCTGGACTTTACGTAGCGCGGAAAGCGCGCCTGGTGTAATCTTTGTTTTTCGCGTTTCCGACTTGGCGGTGAGCGGAACCAAGTCGAGCTTCATCACCCCTTGTTGCGCTCCACCTCGCTCTCGCCGCTCCCGCTACCGCCATGCAGTCCCTCCGGACACCGCTCGCGCGCTCTCTAGCCCTCGGCGGGCCGTCCACCAGCCGCGCCGCCGCCGCCGCGCTCGCCCCCTCCTCCTCCTCCTCCTCGTCCTCGCCCCGCCGCTCCCTGTGCTCCTGCCCCCCGCTCCACATCCCGAACGTCCCGCGCCCCGCCCGTCAAACGCCCGTCAAGACCACGCCGCCCAAGCGCTCCCGCGGGAGGTCCTACCCGCCCAACGCGCCCGACACGGAGCTGTTCCACCTCACGGCGGACGTGCCCGCCGTCCGGAGCCGGCCGACGCTGGTCAACGAGGACTCGGCGAGGGATTTGGTCAGGGCGTGGGGGGTCGACAAGATGCACGACGTCACGGTTGTCGACTGCTGGGCGGGTGCGTTTCTTGTTCCGCCTTCGAGAGGGGTGCTTCCGCTTGCTGACTCCTCTTGCGCCCTGCAGGTCCGGGAGGATTGACCCGCGCGTTCCTCGAGCTGCCAAACGTCAAGAAGGTCGTTTCGATCGAGGAGTCCTTCCGCTACGCCCCCATGCTCGAGGTGCGGCCTTTCTCCCTTCTTTCTTACCCCTCTCTCGCTGTACTGACCTCTGCCTGCCTTCGCACCTACAGCTTCTGAAACACCGACACGGCGACCGGCTGTCGTTCGTCCAGGCCGAGCCGTTCCAGTGGGAGACGTACACGCAGGCGGAGAAGGAGTTTAGCGAGATCGTCCCGAAGCGGCCTTTCGATGAGGGCAGTGCGTCGCCCGTCCTTCCTGTCTCCCCTTCTTGCTCAACTCACTCCTCCTCGTCCGCAGTCCACCCGAACCTCTTCCTCTCCGCCCAGCTCCCGAACAGCGTCTACGGCAACCTCATGTTCGTCCAGATGGTTTCCGCCATCGCTGGCCGCATGTGGTACTATCAGTACGGACGCTTTGAGCTCGGCGTCCTCGCACCCGACACGTTCTTGACCGTCCGTCCCTTTCCTTCCTCCCCTTCTCCCCCTCTCGGTATTAACCTTTCCTCCACCCGAGCAGAAAGTCCTCGCCAAGCCCGGCGAGCCCGGCTACCACAAGCTCTCGGTCCTCCTACCCACACTCGCCTCGATCCGCAAGATCGGGCTGATGAAGGGCCTCCGCCCGCCCGAGATCAACTTCCACAAGCCGCGCGGCGACCCGGGCCTGTTTGGCGCCGTCAAGGTCACGCCCCGCGAGCGCCCCATGGTGCAGAACTTTGACGCGCTCGAGTTTATCGCGAGGAACATGTTTGTCACCAGGGCGGTGCCGTGGCACAAGGCGCTCGCGTGCGTCTTTCCTCTCTTACCCCTCTCCCCCTTCTCAGACTGACCTTTTTACCACGCGTAGCACCGTCGCTCCCGGCGCGCTGAACCTCGTCGACGAGTGCGTCAAGCGTGGCGTGACCGACATGAAGAAGACGGTGCAGCAGCTCTCGCTCGACGAGTGGATCGTCCTCGCCGACGTCTTCGAGGAGTGGCCGTTCCGCCCGCAGACCCTGTTCGACACCTTCGACGTGCGTCGGGGCTTGCTCTCTCTTTCGCTCCCTTCACTCGAGCAGGCGGAACTGACCGTTTCCTCTCCTCCTGCAGTTCAACACCGACCGCATCTAGGCGTCTTCCCTCCCCTCTCCCTCGTCGTCATCGGAGGTTGTTGTGCATTCCTCTCTATCGCACCCTCTTGTTGTAGTCCTACCTGCCGCGCAACTCTAGACGAGCCATACACCTCTTTTCTCGCTCGGATTCGCCCTGATCGGCCGAGATCATTCCCGCTTCATCGAGGTTGACGCACACGCTGAGCTCCTCCGGGACTTACGGCGAATGCCCGTGATTGGATGGGACGAGCGTAAGAGAGCGAGCGGAAGAGGACCGCAAGAAAGAAGCGCTCTCCTCCTTTCCCTCGACTCGCTGACATCCCTGGCTGTAGATCTCGTCGAAAAGCAATGAACACGAGAAGCTCAAGCTCTCAGCCTTGCATTGTGGCCGATCGCGAGGGGAAAGCAGCGGAAGAAATAGAGCCGAGTCGAGCAGGAAAACGGCGAGGTGGCCGGAACCAGCCTCGTCTCTTTCACGAGTAGCCGCCGTCCTCCACTTCCTTCCTCAACCCGAGCGACGGATAAGACGCGTGTCGAGGTACTCGACGCGCCTTTTCGACGACAAGCGTGAAGCGCAGGCGGCCGTAAAGAAAAGTGTGATGGAGCTTCTTGCTGAGGGATGGAGAGAGAGAGAGAGGGACACTGCGGTGGCCTGGAGCTGCAGGAAAAGGACGGTCAGCTTCATCGTCCCGCTGTTTTCTCCTCGAGGCGGAGAAGGGAGGGTTGGAGCTGGCGGTTCAGAAGGTCGCCGCGCGTCGCGCTCGATGTGACTGGAGAAGTCGTCCGGGGTTGGTGAGCGCCGCAGGTGACTGAGAGGGGAGGAACATGAGAAGGGATGGGGGGATGGCGGATGAGTGCGGGAGCGGGAGCAGGGGAGGCAGAGGCGGAAGAGGAGGAGAACGCGACCGCGTCCCGTCTGGGCGTTGACGACGACGCTCGCGGTGACGAAGGTAGAGGAGAGTGCCAGGCGCGACTCTAATCCTGCTGAAGAACGGAGGAACCTGGGCGAGAGCGGTCCTGCTGGAAAGGCAGGTAGGAAGGGAAGGCGAGGCGGGGGGCTGGTCGCGTTGGATGGTGCTGGTCTGGATGTCGGGAGCGGTGAGCAGACTGAGTAGGGAAGCAGAAGCACGAGCATGGTAGCAGGGAGCGCGACTGAGAAGAACAAGCGGACTCCAGCTCCAGCGACGACCTCGTGGTCCCCGTCTTGTCCCCCTTCTGTCCTCCTCTCTCTCCCTCTCGACGCTACTCCGCCCCACACAGCCAATACGGTGCTACTTCTCGTCCTGTCCGCCATGTCGCTGATGGGTTCGACCGCCCTTCGCCCTTATCTGCCTCTTCCTCCTCCCGCCCTCCACGTCTCGTGGTCGTCACCCCTTTTCGACCCGCCTGCTGAACAGCGGTCGCCTCGTAGGCCGTCTTCCCCGCGGTTGAAGGACAAGCGGCAACATGCAGAGCAAGAAGCGGAGTCTAGCAGAGATGAGGAACTGGTTGACGAGGGCAGGGATGTCGGTCGAGGTCTGCGCATCGGTACGTCCGCTGTCCAGCCTTCTCCGTGGCGTGGTGGATCAGTCTGTCGAGCAGACGAGGGCGTCTCAGGCGATGTGATGGAGTCGAAGGTCGGGAGGCGAAGTGGGGGTGGGAGGGGCGATGACGGCGATGGAGGACTCGGAGGACAGCTGAGGGGCACTGGGAGCACTCGTACAAGTGCTCTCAGCAATGGACGAGCGGACGTAGCGTTGCAGGTGGTGAGCAGGGAGGAGGAGAGCTGGTTGAGCTTCGCCCGGGGCAGAAGAAGCGAACTGACGACCTCTCTCCCGCTCTCCAGATCACTTCGTTGCTGTCAACGAAGCCTATGTTACACCCCCCACCTCGCCTGCCCGCCTGCGCGCCCCCTCGCTGGCTGCCCATCGCCTTTCTCCTCCCTCCTCGAACGCCCTGGTCTCGTCCGTGCATCCGTCAGGGCGGCCACCAAGAGTCACAAGTGAGCCAGCGCGGAGTGAGAAAAGCAGCCGCGTCGGGCGCGCGACCAAGAGTAGGTGGTCTCGAGAAGGAGGCCAAGTCGAGAGCCGGGAGCTCAGCTCGTCGACTTGCTCGCGCGCTCTCTCTCCTCACTCACACCTCTCGCTCTTGCCTCCTGCTCTACGTACCCATCAACCATGCAGAACAAGCGCGTCTACCGGCCTGCCACAAGGACCGAGTGGTGCTTTGCCACGGGCGTCTTGGCGTTCTTCGTCGCGGCGAGCCTCGCCTGGTTCACCCTGGCGTCCCTCGACCCGGGCCTGCCCGACGACGCCACCATCTTCTCCCACATCAACGACACGGCGAGCGCCACCGCCTCTGCCGCTGCAAGCGAAGCACGCACCTCCATCGTCAGCGCCACCCAGTTCCCGCCTCTCACGCTCATCATCGCCGCCATCGACATCTTCTCGGTCGGGATGTCGTTCGGCACGGCAGCGGATTGGAAGAAGGCGCTTCTGGCGACTTCCCTCCTCGCCGCCCTCGACCTGTTCCTCGTCCTCTGTGCGTTCTCCTCCTCGCCTCTTGCCTCCTCACCTCGCTGACTCTACGCACCCTACAGACTTTCTGAAGTGGTTCTGGGACCTCAAGGCTGACAAGGAGAGCACCCCGCTGCAGTATGTCTTCCCTATTGCCCCCTCCCCCTTTTCTCGCTTCTTCGGTTAACCTCAGAAATCCCCTTCGCAGCATGCTTGCCGCTCTTCTCGCCATCATCATCGTCCCCGTCGAAGCCACCGCCGTTGTCCTCGTCATCGCCTTCGACGGAAACAAGCTCGTCACGGCCGCTCGCGCCACCCTCTGCCTCGGCTGGGGCCTCGCCGCGATCATTTGCCTCGTCGTCTGGTCCTGCGGCGTTTTCCCTACCGAGCCGAAGGACGTCCTGCCGAGGTTCCACGGCCGACGCTCTCGCCGCGGCAGCAGCAACACCAGCAGTCGCAGCACGGTCACCTCGCCCGCCAGTGCCCGCAACAGCGTCAACGACGTCCAGCGCACCAGTACCCATGCCGCCGATACTCCTCGCCGCAACACCACCACCCCGCCCGCCAACACTCACTGCGACAGTCTGCCCTCCTCGAGCACCGCCTACGGGACCCCGGTCGGCCTCTCGACGGCGCATGGGTCGAGCACGCCCGGTACCGCCGCCAGCACTCGCCGCCGCGCGACCAACATCGAGGAGCTGCGCCGGCAGGACGACTTTCCGGCCTCCCCTTCGCCGACTCCCAGTTCCTCCACCCGCCCTCCCTTGCCCTTGTCCCGCTCGACGCCGCCGTCCAAGTTGCTCTTCGGTACGCCGGCCGCTCACGAAGGGCCTCGTGCCCCGGTCAAGCGTCTGGGTGGGGAACACAAGCTTGAGTAGGTCCGCAGGCGCGAGGTGGAAGGTGTCGGATGGCGAGATCGGCGAGGAGTGGAGTAGCAGGAGGGGGGACCGAGGAGGGTCGTGAGGAGTATGGAGGAAGGGCTGGGAGGACGAGTGGGGGAGGCAGGAGAGAGACTTCGGAGGAGGGAGAGGGAGGGGGGAGGAGGGGGAAGGCGAGGCGGCGGCGCACCTCGTCTTCCCCGGGGGGAGGTGCCCCGGTACGACTTTTCCCTCCTACTTCGCCTTCTTCCGCCTTTCCTTCTTTCCGTGCTGACTCGCTCGCACTTCCATCACTCTACATTGCGCGAGAAGGGGAGCTCTCCTCCCATTGAAGCTCCCTCCGCCTGACCTCGGATTCGGCCTCAACTGCTCGCTGCATCAACCACACTTCTCTCCGCCTTTCCCTTCCTCCCCCTATGACTTTCCTCGGATCCAACTGATCACTTTTTCCCTGCAGGTCGCGTCAGGACTCAGAATCGAGTCGGGGTGCTGGGACGATGCAGCTGATCAGGTGCGTTTTCTTCTTTTCTCCCTACTTCGTAGCCTTCCGTGCACTGGATGTACCTGCAATGTATCCTTCATTCCCTCTCCCTCCTTGGTAAGCGAATGACCCCTAGTCGGCCGAAAGAGACGCGGAAGAGGAAGAAAAGCTCCGGGTCTCTTCCCTTGTCCTCGTAGAGCCGAGGTTAAGCTTTCTACCACCCCTGACATGTCCGTCGACCGCTCACTGCGCAAGCTGGTCACGAAGAGGTGACCGTGACGGCGTCGTCGTCGTTTGATCGCAACTTCTCGTCGCCTCTCTATCTCTTTCTGCGCTGGGTCAGCGTTTTCTGTGGCCATTGAACGGTGAACTGGTAACAGTGCTGGAATATTCGGTGTACGGACCGCACAAACGAGCTACCGACCTACGATTGGTGGGGAAACTCGATGCGATGAGAGAGAAGAACGAAGAGGGACGAGTATCGAAGAGGAATGAGGTCGAAAGGTGAGGAACGGGAAAGAGGCATACACGGAGAGGGTCGGGCCGAGGGTGCAGAAGGGAGGGAGGAAAAGAAGAAGAAGGGGTGAAGAAAGACCGCAGACGGGGAGGTGCAGGGGCGCGAGTCCGGGAGAAGATGGGTGATGGACGTAGTGAGGGGAGCGCTGCTAGCGTACGGAGTGAAGTCGCCTCGTGCGGGTCGTGAGGGTGGTCAGGGCGGAGGCGGCGGCCGAGCCGGTGTGGTCCAAAGCCGTATCGTCGTTCTCCTTCGAATGCCGGTGTCCCGCTCGGGTCGCCGTCGGCACGGTGTTCTTGCTCGAAGTCTTGTCGGCGACGATGTTGCTCGAGTGCGCACTGCTCAGGTTGGCGGAGCCGGCAAGCGGCAGCAGCGGCGCGGACGAGGAAGGAAAAGACGAGAAGGCGGAGAGCCCGATGGAGCGCATGAAGTTGGAGTCGGGGGGAATGTAGGCGGCTTCGCGGAGCTTGAAGAGCATGCCTGCGGAAAGAACAGCGGTCAGCCTATTTTACGCTATTTCGGTTAAAAAGAAGAGGGGAAACGCACCTGCGCCGCTGGCGATCCATGACGCAGGCGTGAACTCCTGCCCGAGGTCGGAGGAGAAGAAGCGTGGCTCGGACATCTCTCGGAGGGAGGGGAGGGACTTCGGGTCGATGTCGACCCACGCGCCGCTGATGAAGTTGGCGTTGACTTCGAGCGAGGCGGTCTTGGCAAGGAAGGCGCGGCGGAAAGAAGGCAGGACTGCGTTCGTAAAGAGGTGGTCAGTCAGCAGGAAACGCAGTAGACATGAGCAGGAGCACACTGACCGGCGAAGTTGTGGAACAACCACCGCCATTCCGGCTGGAGGTCCTGCTTCATCGTATCGAGGATCGTCCCGCGCTTCCACCCGTCACGGTAGATCCGCCAGATGACCCTCCAACCCTTGTACGCGCGATACAGCTCCTCAAATTCGCGGCACCAGAAGCCCTTCGCCTTGCCGCACAGTGTCGCCAGCAGCGTGAAGATCTGCGGTGACATGACCTGAGTCGTGTAGTCGAGCTGGATCTGGCCAGGAGGCCGCGGCTTGTCGCTCGGCACGAGTTGGCGAGGGATGGACATGAGAGGTTGAGTGAGGGTGCGGGAGGGCGTGCGAGGGCGTGGAGGCCGGCGGGCGTGGTGCGAGGGTGTCCAGGGGTGCAAGAGGAGGTGTGCAAGCAGACTCGAGCGGTCAAGCGGTGTAGCGGAGTGAGTAGAGAGGAAGGAGGCGCGGAGGATGAACTCGAGGAGGTCGAGTCGGGACAGTCGGCTCATCGCCGCGCGCAGAGACGGCCGGGCACACCAGCCATCCAAGTATCACCCCCAGAGAGCGTAGCGCTACTCCTTGTCGCAGCTCGAGGGCGAGAACTCGACTTCGTCTCTTTTCTTATCCTTCGCGTTCTCGTTCTCTGGAGTCGAGGGAGAGAAAGCGAGTTCGGTTGCGTATGGTGCTCCTACGGATCGAGGCGATACGGTATGGGAGAAAGAGGAAGGGAAAGACGAACAGCCACGACGATTCCTACCCGCCCCCATCCTCCTCGTCCTCCTCCATCGCCCTCTCGACCCACCTCTCCTTCACGTCCTCCTCCTCGAGCCTCACGACGAGCTCGATGTCCCTCAGCACGCAGATGCTCCCCAGCAGCCCAACCGTCTCGCCCATCTGCGCGCCCGCGAACCCCGGCCCTCTCAGCTCGAGCCGTTCGAGCTCGCGCAGCGGAATGGCGAATGGAAGGCAGAAGATCGGGAAGAAGGGACGATAGGGGAAAGTGTTCAAAGACAGGGAGGACAACGCTGGTGCGAGGCTAGAGGCAGGGTGAAGCTCTCAGCGCATGGGGGGGAAGCGCTTTGGGCGAGTCGAGAGGGTAGTCAGGCGAGGGGCGTATTGCGAGACGAGGGCCGAAGTGGCGCTACTCGAGGCAGCATGGCCGTTCTCCTTCAGTTCGGGTGGTGGCGCCGTCGACGACGCATCGGCGACCTTCTTCGAGGGCTTCTCGACAGCCTTGAGGCTGGCCGGCCTTGTCGAGCCAAAGTACGGCAGGCTGGCAAAGAAGCGCGAAGGTGCGGTCGCGCCGGAAGCGGAGGGCGAGGTGACGAGCAAGCGCAGTCGCAGTCCGAGGCGTTGCAGGCTTGCGACGGGCGGGGCGGTGTCGGCGGAGGGGAAGACTCGCATTGCGCTTGCTGCACACAGGCGAGGTGAGCGGGGTCAGGACGAGGTGGGGAAGAGGTAACAAACCCATGCCACTTCCCATCCAGCGTGCCGGGCTGCTCATCTCGCCCGCTTGAAGACCCTCGAACTGAGGGGCATTGGCGGTGTAGGCGCTCGGAAGGTCCTCGTCGAAAAGGTCTATCCACTCGCCGCGCGACATGGCATTGCGGGCCTCCTCGCTGCCCGACTTGGCGACGAAGCGGCTTCGAAAGATGGGGATGACTGCGACGATACTCTGTCAGCACTCCTGGACGAAACCGTGAAAGGGAAGGCGGCGCACTGGCGAAGTTGTAGAGCAGCCAGTACCATACAGGCAGCAGAGTCTCGCCCATCTCGTCATACGCGCTGCCATCCCTTTGCGCTGCGTCCCACAGCTTCGAGACCTCGTCCCACCCGGAGTACGCGCGATACAAGTGCTCGAACTCGATGCAGTAGAAGTTGGTCTCGCGCGACATGAGGATGGCGACGAGGCTGAAGAGGTGCTTCGGGATGACGCTTGTGGTGTAGTCAAGTGGGATCTGGTTGTCCGGGCGCGGCATGGCGAGTGAGACGAGGGGAAGGAAAGCGAGTTGAGTGAGAGTGCGGGAGGGCGTGCGAGGGCGTGGATGCCGGCGGGCGTGGTGCGAGGGTGTCCAGGTGTGCAAGAGGAGGTGTGCAAGCAGACTCGAGCGGTCAAGCGGTGTAGCGGAGTGAGTAGAGAGGAAGGAGGCGCGGAGGATGAACTCGAGGAGG